>JASANC010002430.1:0-29750 GCA_030248135.1 Theristus sp. LFF4_11 | reverse complement strand
ACAACAATTTGAATTTTTGTTCGCTGGAAAAGCACGCACAGTGTTCTTATATATTGTCCGAAGCTCTTGTTGTCAAAGTGCACACTATTGTTGTGATGTTGCGCTGTCACACAAACACACTCGCGCAGATGCATTGGCACACAAGGATTTGTGTTTGCCTGTAAGTGCGCGTAGTGATGAAAAAAATCAGTTTTGTTTTTGCGCGGTGTTTGTTCTTTTGCTGATTCGAATGTAAAGGAATGATTCGAAAGTTGAAACAAAAAACCGAAGCCGCTTTCTTTAAATAAAAAAAAACGTTAAAACAAATCAACGGCGTTATGTGAAATAGATTTTAATTGATTTTGCAATTGAGAAATTAAAATTAAAAAGAAACAGATTTTGTTCAGAATCCACGGTTATCCGGACACTCTGGCGACGTACGGCTGCGTGATGGGCATGACGCAAAGTTTCTGCTCGTTTGGGTGAGTCAAAATCCTGAAAAAGGAAGCAAAACCACAGAGCTATGTAAGAGCCTTACTGCCAAAATTGATTGATTTTTTAAGTTTTGTTTGCAGTGGTGTCGTGGGGCCCGCACTCGGTGGCGCCCTTGTGCATTGGGTTGGCTTCAAATGGACCGTTACGGCATTTGCCGGTCTGCTTTTGTTTACGGTCGGTTGACCGCCGAAATGCGCTGTGTCCTTTTTGTTACTTTTTTGATGAAGAGTAGATTGATATTATCGTTCTTATTAAACGTGACCCAATATGCGTTTGCACGCACAGATAGAGAAAATGTTTCATGGCTGCGCGGCAATTTGAAATTAGCAAAACTTAACGTATTCTGACGGCAGATTTGTGCCAGAAATTGGGGAAAAACTAATCAGAATCTTTTCTTACTAAATAATTTTATTTTATTTCGTATTCAAACTGAGTTCGAGCGCAAAACAATTTTTCAGCTGTGCGGCTTTTCCATACATCATTCAACATTACTCTGCCTCCTTCACACGCAAAGATAATAGATTATAGTTTCTGAGGAAGGATGCTGAGTAAATTCACGCGAGATACAGGATTTGAACCCAGCGTTCTGGTTTCATTAGCAGAACAAGTAACCACGTTACTACACCGACTACCGTGAATGTCCATTCATTCCCATTACTCAACAGCCAATATTATTTCAGATAAAAACACTTTATTCGTTGAAAATATTTTAAGAAAACACTGAAAAGTGACTTTCCGATTGAGCTTCAAGCAAAGCTGAGAACGTGAAATTTTTTAAACTCTTTTTAATAAACTTGTTTTCTGATAGAACCGTTTTTTCTTGCAATTATACCGCAGTTCAGGCTGTTCTTGTCGGTACGTACATGGCAGTGACAAGTGCGTGTCGAATTGGCTACTGTGCGAAGTATTCCGAGAAAAAATGACATGCTGGTTTTGATTTGAAAAAAACGAAAGTGATGCCTTTTTGTTGATGCTTTTTTTCTGTTTTATTATGTTAAAAGGCATATTATGTTATGGTGTGCAATATACAGTAAATTTCCCAACGTCCATCACAGACAATCCACCTAATTGAAAGTTTTGGGTTTTCAGCTTCGAAACTTCGAGCTTCGGACTCATGCCAGAAATTGCGAAACTGGGATATTTGTTTTTGACTGTCTTTTTTTCTTTGTGAGAACTCACTTTTTTAGCTCCAGAACTCCGTATGCATCAAATATACGAAGTCCCAAAACAATTTATTTCCTTTTTAAAGATGATTGCGTCAAAAAAATAAAAAAACCGCGAAAAAGAACACGGCTTCTGTAGAAAACCTAAAAGTCATAAAAGATAACAATAATATCATATTTCCGGTCTAAGACAGTTGTTCAGCATGAAAAAAAACGTCTACTTGCACATGAGAGGGGCTAAATACCGCTAAATGTTTGCTTTTTTGTTCCTGCAGTAATTTGAAGAATGGGTATTTTGGGGGGTGGAGAACCCGGAATGAAAAACGAGGGAAATTTCCTCACTGCTTCAAGAGAATCAGTTATAGTTGTGGTAAAAACAGCGATGCTTTACCACAAAAATATGTTTGCATGTGCACGGTGGCGGTGGTGACAACAACATTGAAACGAAAATTCGGTAAAGTCCTGGTAAGCGAATGTTGGTTGGTGTATAACACAGTAACATTGACCAGTTAAAGCAAACACACAGGCGTACACAATACACACAATGTGCGCTGACACGCACGTTGCTGTGTGCCTGTGTGTTTGTTTGTAACTGCGCAACATTACTGTGTTATGAAAGAATGTAATGTCTTCAGACAGGATGACGCTTTCACCCCATTTACCACACACAACCTCCCCATGCATGATTGTACCTTTAGTAGTCGTGTTAGCTCAATCATCATATGCGACACGATTCGATTCTGTTCGGGCCACCCATCATGACGCAGTGCTTTGCTCCAATCATTCATAAGCCCACAGTATGCACGCAAAACAAGAACTTACATGCTCACAAGAAAGAGTGGAACTTTTCATGTTTACGCATGCTGATTGGTTAAAATACGCCAACTAACTGCGCACTGCGTGTAGCGGAGTTTTGAGTTTCAAACTTGCTATATAGAGGAAAGGAATACAAAATTGTCAACAGCGATTATTTTGAAATTAGTGTTCTTTAATCACAGCCTTGTGTGCAATTCTGACAGATTTCCGCATGTGACCAACCACCAAAGCCAATTCGAAAACCACACATGTCGAATCAGATTATGATTTTTGTCGATGAGGGTGGAGAGAGAGTGTTAGTTAGCACTTTACAGCCCATCAGTGTGCCTGGCTGAGTTCATGATGCTCTTTGAACAGTAAAAATCGCCGATTAGATGTGAAATCTTTGTAAAACGGTGAAATAAAAAAATGCGGACGTTCATTATAAAATTTTGCATTACTCACAGCCCGGTGCAGGAGAAATATAGTGCAAAACAACTGAGCTAAAAATTACAACCACGTTATCCACCATTTAAACTAAAAAATATTCGATAAGTCAACATTTTGTTTACCAGACCGATAGGCCTGAGTGCTTTTAATAGCACACCTTAATTGATGGATCTGACCCAGTAAACAATGTTTTCCGAACAATCTGTTGACTCATTTGTTGTCACCTGCGTGATCGCCTGCACATCGTTTTTCCTGGTTGATTCATGTTTTTGTGTGGTTGATTAAGTTGCTGGAAAGAAGAGGTGGTTTCATAATCATAGTTTTTCCATAATTTATTAAAGTCGATGAAACCAGCGGTAAACCACAGCACGAAATAATAAAACTAAAAAACGTAGAGGTACCGCGGTGCTGTGTGCATGTTATGCCTTCGTTTTCAACGGTTTCATGTATTCCGCGCTATTCTGTTCCTGTTCCTGTTCTTTCGTTCATAATAATTCATTTTCAATTCTATTCCAATAAAACTTCCGCTCGGTCCGTTACTTTTTTGATCCTGCTTTTTCAACGTGACCTTTTTTGTAGTAATCAGCTGATTGGCTGAAGATACAAACCAGTTAAAGTAGCCATCACCAAATCATCATGGCATGCATTTGAATGTTGTTTTTCACATGTTTTCAGTCGAATTTGCCGAAACATGCCATGATCTCAATCCACCGGTGCGACGCCCTTCTGTGTGTGCTGCTTTTTGTGTTTTTTTGTTGAAAAATAACCCGCGGAGTTGAAGAAAACTATTAATAATATCTTAATAGTGTCTGTCTCTCATTCTATTTTTCGTTTCTTTTGTCATTCTCGTCGTTTCTTTTGTCATTCTCGTTTTTGTTATTGTGTTAGCAGTCACTGTGAAAGCATCAGGCTAATTTTAAGCGCTTGTTTTGTGTTTGAAAAAAGCTAATGATGAATGATACTAAATGTTTTCAAAAATTCAAATTCACAAAATCATAGCGTCAGATTTACATATCGTCCTAATGTGACATTTCTCGAATTTTCAAGAAAAAGAAAAAAAATTCGTGGAAAAACTTTTATCACAGGAAGAGAAAGAAGATCACAAACTCCCTATGTGGCTGCTCTATAAGTGCTCAAATGAACCCTCATAACGAACAATCACTGGCGCCGGGGGCGCAATTATCAGAAACCATTGATTAAGTGAGTTCGCAAGGAAAAAGGCAGTTTCGCCGGGTACTTATTGGCCATTTTCAGCGTTGTTTTCAGTGCCAAAAGCGCTTTCTGCTCTCTCGAGCTCTCTCCTCCACAACTGTCAACGCGTGACAATCGATGTGGGTGGTCGTACAGCTATACATTTCTCTCTCTGCCCTGTAACCATTTATTTTCCAATAAATAAAATGAACGAACGTTTTTTTGGATCAAGAATTATTGTGTCGCTATATGCACGAAAACCACCCACCAGCCGCTGCTTGCAAAAATGTGCTTCCCCGGACTAAAAAAACCAAAACGTCTTCTGCAGTTGCCTATAATGGTTCAGCAAAACCAACAACCGCGCACCACACCGGGGCGCTTTGATGTTCGCATAGCCGAAAGGTGTCATTTCGCTGTCTGTCGTTTTTGGGGGTGTAAAACTTTCCTTGTCCATGGAAAACTGGAAATGAATTGAGAACACCGCTACAAAACACAGGCGGAAGAAGGTTCATTTGTACGGTATTTTTTTTCTGGAGCAGGCTTTTTCATAGTAAAAGCCGCGCACCACATTATAAAAGTTGCATATGTTGCTTTTCGAACATGACTGATTGACAATTAGTGTCACTTCTACAACGAACGAGAAAACGAACGGTGATTTTCGGCGATGTTTTTAGCCATCCAGAGCTAACCCAGAAAAGCGTGCAGAACGCCGTCGAGTAGGGCGCCCATCGAGTTTTCTCTGTCCTCAAGCGCCTATGCGCCCCTCGGCGGGGCTCGATCGCGCGAACGCACAGACACAAGCGTCTAACGCACTACCACCAGGCCACGAGCGGTCACTCGACTCCATGTGAAAGAAAAGAAACTCAATAAAAATTGTTGATTTTCTGTTGAATTCAACTTTTATCATTGTGTGATGGGTCACTCATGAGTTACATGTCCTGATAGCAGCCTGAATTTTTCATGTGAATCGTATTGGCTTCTGTGTTTTCTACAATGGCAAAGAAATGCCCAGCCAAATGCAGTTTTTTTTGTCGGTGACAATGAATGCTAGCTGTTCGGTCTTTCTCGAATGTGGTTTACAGTGACTTGAATTCAATTGACCACACCGATTGTTGGTGTGTGCCCGGTTGATATATAATTGATGCAGCCAATCAGCGTTGCCGGAATTATTTTTTTAGTTTGTTTGAACTGAAATTGCGCTGATACAGTATGCAAACTGGTTAATTTCAGTCGATTTTTCCTATTGAACATCCGTTACAGTGCCATGTTTCACGCAACATTCCATGCAACAAGAATGTCAGATGAGCAGCTGAAAAAGGATTTCATGAAAAATTTGGGTGGACACAGGAAATTTTTGGCCCTATCACTTCCATTCTATACTTACTCTAAAAACAAGTTTCGAAATCGAAGAGTTCTTTTGAGAGGAAAGTGTGATATTAATTATGGCTGGCACTGTACCGTAAATTCCCGGCTACAGGGAACCTGATAGAACCTTTGAGTTAAATACGGTAAAAACATTAGCAGAATTTTCCACAAACTCTACATGTATAACATTATGGTGCAGCTTGACAACACTTATACTGAACTGCATTTTTCGCTTAGACTGAGAAAACCTTTGAACTCGTTGTCAAACCGGCTCCAACTCCTTCATGCAGCAAGTCAAGCAGGAGTTCCAGTAAGAAGACAGCCATTCCAAGAGATTTCCACCATCTGTTATAACACCTTGATGTTGCACAGTGACAACACAAACACACAGGCACACTGTACGCTGGCGCGCGAGCTGCTGTGGTATCGTATGTTGTCGTGCTTGTGTGTTTGTGGCTGTGCAACGTTAGTACGATGCAAACACACACTGCGCTCCAGCTGTTTTCAGACTAGGAGTTTATAAAAATAGGGTGTTTTTAGAACCGGAAATTTACGGTACTTATTATTCCGCTGTTCATATGTTGCATTTCGCGTTGTTATAAATAAAAAACATCACATAAAATAAGCTTTGTCAGCTCTGCAGTACTGCGTAGTAGAGAGTTGCGGTTATTTTATTCCGCCGTCCGAAGTTCGTGACAAATTAGAAGCTGTCGCAAATATTCCCTGAACCAAAAGCAAAAAAGAAACGCAGTGTTTTCGTATACCACTTATACTTCCACTGTTTCTGAGAAGACCAAACTTGCTGGTTGGCTGCATTTGAATTGCAGGTATGCGCTGATTGGTTGCCTTTGAATTGTACAGGCGTTGATTAGTTGCTTCAGCAAATAAACTCAACACCCACGTGCGTTTTTTATGTCATTGTACTTTTTCCGCCTTTTAAACTTGTGAGAAATTAAAATTGTTTCCAAGACGACAAACAGAAATATTCTTTCCGTCACCGGAAACTAATATGCAACAATAAAATTGAAATGAATTTGCATGTATGTTCTTGTTTTTTTATTCCGCGAAAGTTTCGTCCACATGCAGCATTTATGAAAAAACACGGCTGCAAATGTGTTACTCAGCAAATCAAACCAAAACAATATAGCCGAGTCGAGACCATTGGAGTACAGTTATAAATTACCAGATGTGTGTGCCTGTTTTTTTTGTTTTATCTTTGCAACGCCGTAGATGGAGTGAATCTGCCAGCCATATTTTTGTCACTGCATTATGTTCATGAGCACTCAAATGATGTTTTTATATCTGCTGTTGACAAAGCCATGTTTTGTTTCTGTTTGCAAATATGGTGGAGTGGTAAGACTGTCACTGGATTTAGGGAAATAAATCCAAAAAAAGTTCAGTATTTTGTAGGCTATCATGTTGAATTGTTAATGGTTTATCAGCAAAATGTTTAAAAAACTTTTTAGAATTTTCTCAAGTTTAAATTTTTTGTCTGCGCACTTGAATGAGTTGCAGTCGGCAACAACAGAATTGAACAGATTTTAAAATTATCTAAAAATGCGGAAGACGCATATAAAAGGAGGAATATGGCCTTGTGTAAGCAGTGAAAGACTTGGCTCGACAACGCTTTTCAAGTCTCTGATGTGGTACACACACAAGTACATAAGAGCCATATTTTTGCGCCGTTTATTTATGATTTCGGTTGCACATGGCAACCCTCGTACTTTGTATTGTAGACAAATGAAACTTTCACATTTGCGGATTTCGGGCATTTAGCGACCACTAAAATTGCTAAAATAACAATCAGACTTTAGCTCGCTGACACTGGTTTGTCCAGGACAAATTGTATCGCAGAAGCATTGCGGAACGCAAGGTCTCCTGTGGCAAAGGCAATGACTCACCGGACAGACGGTTTATCCTGCCACACTAGTTGAAGGTGACACCGGTAAAAAAGGTGAAAATCAACGGAAGACAACTCCTTTTTGTCACTGGTGCTGGTGTGTACACAGCGGTGCGTACGTTAACAACAACGAAAAAGCTACATGCAACAATGTTTTGCAATCTCTGATTTTTCTGTTTTTGCACAGAATTTACAGAATTTCGCACATGGCGTGATTTTAGATTACATCGAAGAGGACAATTAAAAAATAACTTCAAAGATTTACGCTTTTCAGCAAAACGAAAACGAAAACGAAAGTTTCGGATTCGCTGCCCTCCGGGGATATAGCGACCGCAGGCCACCGAAACCGAAATCGGGCTAAGATCACTGGTGCCCCCAGGACAGAGCGGGGCTTAGAGGCTGTCCCCCTCACGTGGCGAGGGTATTGGTTCCACGGGATGGTGAGCCGTCCATTCCCCAATCCCAACGGAGTTTGGTACCTTCGGGTTTCCGGAATCGGTGGGGGGCGTGCTTCAAAAAAAACAAACAAACGCGGCGCAAAAATATGACTCTTATGTACTTGTGTGTGTACCACATCAGAGACTTGAAAAGCGTTGTCGAGCCAAGTCTTTCACTGCTTACACAAGGCCATATTCCTCCTTTTATATGCGTCTTCCGCATTTTTAGATAATATTCTGACTTTTACATAAGCCCCGAAGGTCGGAACAAAATCACAATTCGACTCAGGTTTTTTTCATTTTTCGTTTTTAGGCCGATTTCGCCTATGCTATATCTACGGCCGATTCGCCCAAAATCGTCACGTTCAGTACCTAGAATTGCTCACGCAAGAAAACTGACCCAAAAGCCGTGATTGGCGCAATGAATTACCATGGAAAACACCGTGGTCTTGTTTTACATTTCTGGACCGGTTTCGCTAAATTCCACGGCCGATTCGCCCGAAATCGTCACGATTCAGTATTTAGAGTTGCTCACACAAGAAAACTAACCCAAAATCCGTGACCAGCGCATTGAATTACCCCGGACTACACCAGTTTTTCATTTTTTTGTCTTTGGACCGATTTCGCCAATTTCCACGGCCGATTCGCCCGAAATCGTCACGATTCAGTATCTAGAGTTGCTCACATAAGAAAACTAACCCAAAATCCGTGATCAGCGCATTGAATTACCCTGGAAAACACCAGTTTCTCATTTTTTGTTTTTGGACCGATTTCGCCAATTTCCACGGCCGATTCGCCCGAAATCGTCACGATTCAATATCTAGAGTTGCTCACATAAGAAAACTAACCCAAAATCCGTGATCAGCGCATTGAATTACCCTAGAAAACACCAGTTTCTCATTTTTTGTTTTTGGACCGATTTCGCCAATTTTTACGGCCGATTCGCCCGAAATCGTCACGATTCAGTATCTAGAGTTGCTCACATAAGAAAACTAACCCAAAATCCGTGATCAGCGCATTGAATTACCCCGGACTACACCAGTTTCTCATTTTTTTGTTTTTGGACCGATTTCGCCAATTTCAACGGCCGATTCGCCCGAAATCGTCACGACTTTGGTTATTTAACTGCTATTCTTTTCACTTTTTCAAAAAATAAAGGTCAAATTCAAATTCTCCGTTGTTGGTTACCCCTGTAAACTTTTTTATTTGTCAAATAACGGTTTGTTTCACGCGCAGAAATCGGAAATACACTTCAAAATAAGCATTTTTCGTAATTTTGTACAAACAAGCTAAATTTTGAGCCTTGGGAAGCATCGGAGAAAAAAATGAATGCGAAATTTGAAAATCTCGAAGATTTTTACCCTAGAAAATGTTTTTATCATAACCGTCAGAATTTTCTAAGTATCACTGAAACTGCGTACACATTTTATGACATGGTCGAAAAAAAAGGGGTATAGAAGAATAAGAAACAGCGAATTCAGAATCGATGTTTTGCGCACACAGCGTGTATAGAAGATCACCACAAAAAAATTTCTCGTGCACACACCATACCTATGGATTATCTACCTGTGTGCAGGAGAAAAAATTCTCAGCTCCTTTTATGTTCACAATGCGAGGCACTGTAAGTTTGCAATTTACGCGCGAGCGACTGACGGGCCATATTATGTCTCATCCGCTGTCCGCTGCGCTCCGCTTCGCTCGCGAATGGACATGATTGTTGAATATGATTGTGTATTTCAGACAAAAATGCCAACAAACCGTTTGCAAACGAGAACGCTTTTCACCTTGTCATTGAAATTCAACGACAACTATTGAAAAATAATTGAAATAGTTCAAGTGAAGACTAATAAAACTAATAAAGTTAAAAAAATAATGGACAACAATTGCACGAATTCAACGCGACAGTTTAATGCCGCGATGACCACGTCAGAAATGGTTTGGCTTTTGAATAATTTACTCGTTTACTAAGAGAGTCTTTATTGCTGAAGAATTTGGTTACGGATCTCGCTGATTCTCGCTGGCCGAAGAACTTTTTGATTATTTTTGTCATTTTTCTAAATTTTTAGTCCCAGAGTGGCACTTTTCAGGTTGAGCTCGGCTCGCAACTTCTGATCGCCTTCATCGGTACACCACTGAACTTGGGTGCGCTCAGTCGACAGCACCAAATGCTGCAATGGTGCACCTACAAACCGACGAGACGAATGCTGCACCTCAGCAGGCATCTTAGGTTTGGCGGGCGATTCACGGTTTATTACTTAGAATTTCGCATGCTGGGCGAAACCGAAAAAAACTGTGTCCACCAATCGGCGGTGTCAGTCCGCAGAGCACAAGGCAAAAACTGTCGTTAAACTCAGAATTGCTTTTTTAGCAGTGAACGTCGGAAGACGGAACAGAGCGTTTATTATAAGCACGCGATGGTGCACAGTCAAACGAAGCAAACACACAGGCACACCACGACTGATGGCGGCACTGCGCAAACATGTGTCATGTGCTGCCAGTGTGTGTGCGTGTGCGTGCGCTACAGTTTGTTACTGTGCAACATCACCGTGTCCTGCTATGTCTGGCTCGACCGCATCCTCACCCTTTCTCCTTTGTTTCACGCAGCGTCGCCAACCTCATGGTTGCGTGCGTCTACTGTATCTGGCGCTCAGCGTGGTTCCTGACGGTCGCGTGGCACGGCGGCGACGTCGCCTGCAAGCTCTATTCGTTCATCGGCGTGTTCGCGTTCCACGCCTGGTCGAACATCATAGTGACGATCGCCATTGAAAAGTTGATCGCTGTACGGTAGGCTGTTCGCAATAGCTTCATTTTTGCTTTGGAGCTTTTCTGGAGATTTTGTCTGTTTTGTGAATTGGAAAACGTTCGTTAAAGACAAACTTCAAGCGCTCGTTTACATGGACCGACCTGGTTAGCTGAACGTCATCGTTAGCCAATCAGCGTTTGAAAAAGTAGTACTCTGAATCCTAGTCTTAAGACGTGTCATGTCGTTGTACCCTTAATCACACCTATGCCTAAAGCCTAAGCCGAAACCTAAGCAACTTACGCCTCAGCAAAAGCGTAAGCCCAAGCCTAAATCTCCATTTATGCTCATAGTGTCCGAGAACTCTCCACCATTCGTAGTTTCCCGCTGCAAACGCAACTGCGCTCCGAGGCAAGCATCTACCGTCTACTGACGCTCGCATGGACTCTCGCGTTCGCGTGCGCCGCGCCGATGCTCTACTTTCGCGGGGTCGTTCAAATTCCGTGCACCGATCACTGGCAGTGTCACGTGACGGTCGAGACGCGCTACATCATCGCGTATGACATGTCGCTCGCGATCACCGTCTTCTATCTGCCGTTGGCAGTGGTGATCTGCTGTTACATTTGGATCGGCGTGATCTTACTGGTGAAACGGCATGAGCGAAGTCATCATCATCATCACATCACCAGCTCGACAGCCAATTATCAACAGCCAAGCAACGATTCTCCAACCAATAAACATCAACAACATACCAACAGTTCATCAGTAGATCACCATCAACAACGCATCAACAGTTTACCAGTTATTCCTCTACAACTTCAGATAAATAGTTCATCAGCCAATCATCATCAACAGCTCATCAACAGTTCACCAATGAATCACCATGAACAACACATCAACAGTTCACCAACCAATCAACATCAACAGAACAACAGCTCAACAGCCAGTCATCAACCATCACACAACAGTTCCCCAACCAGTCACAATCAACAGCGTCTTAACAATTCGACAACCAGTCAACAACAAATCAACAGTTCACCAAGCAATCATCAGCAACCAAACATCAGTTCACCAGCCAATCATCAGCAACCAAACAACAGTTCACCAACCAATCATCAGCAACCAAACATCAGTTCACCAACCAATCATCAACAACAAATCAACAGTTCACCAACCAATCATCAGCAACCAAACAACAATTCACCAGTCAATCACCATCAACAGCACATCAACAACTCAACAGCTCATCAACAACTGCAACCCGACCGACCAGTGATCGTTCCGTTAAAGAAAAAAGCCAAATCGTCATTGGTGACGTTGTCGCCAATTCTGGACGAAAGTGAGACAGTCGATGAGCGAAACATCGGTTGCGATACGGCTCTATTGACGAAAAAACAGAATTTTCGAATAGTGAACGCTCAGAAATCAGAGTCACAGTCGAGCAGTCGGTCAACTGAGGACGGGACGATTGTGGCCGGTACGCTAGTGACAATGGTTTTTTTCACTATTTTGACTTGATGTGGCTAACACTAACCCAATCAGATCAGATCTGTCAGTTTTATTCTGCAGTACACGGCAAGACACCACGAGTAGGCAAAGCCAAGATTGCCAGATGGATCAGTGAACGAAAAAACCATATTACCATTTCCAGTCACCGACCAACAGCGGCACACGACGCTGAAACGGGCGACCGTTGTGGACAAGACGAACCGCAGCCTGCACCGCCGATTCCTGCGGATGGCCGCGCTGATCGTCGGCGCGTTCGTGCTCAGCTGGCTGCCCTATCAGCTGCTGTCCATTCTGCCGCTGTTGTTCTGTGCCAACGGCGAGTACTGGTGCTACGAGGTGACGCGCGACTGGAAATGGCTCGAGGCGTGCATGATGGCTGGTTGGTTGGGTGTGCGAAGTCACGTTTTCTGTTGTTGCTTTTTACTGTGTCGGAGGACACCAATTGTGGTGTGCGAGCGCTCTGGATTCTACCGCACACAATTTACAGTGTATGTCGTAAAACCGCCAATCAATCGGAACGTGTTATTTCATCATCGGGCGAAACTTGCAGGCACCATACTGAACCCGCTGCTGTATCGTTTCGGCGACCAGAGCACCAAGAAACGCGAGACGCTGATCAGCCTCAGCAGGTCGCCGCGCACGAAATCAAAGTCGCACAGCTCGTCGCAACGTGAGAAATGGGCGAGTCGAGTGGTCAGTGTGCTCGCGACGACGACGGCTAATAGTGACGCTCTGCATCGAAAACGAATGCTGTGCGCGAACGACGCTCGTAACAGCGCCGCTAGCGGTGCGCTGATTGGTCAGAAACCAACCAATCAGCGTTGTGTTCATCATCATCGTCGTCATCATCCTCATGCGAGGCAGAGGAGAGAGCCGTTGCATTTGTGCACGAGCACGCCGCTGACGACGAGAGACAGTGAAACATCAGCGCACGCGCATTTGCACAGCGCTCGGACAGCGCCCGTCAACAGGGCTAGTCTCACCGTGACACTCTCCGCTGATGCGGCGCTTTGATGAAGATTTGGTTTTTGTCATAATATTCACACTGGTTGATTACGGTGGTAGTCTTGACACGAATTGCACGGGAATGAAAGATTGAAGTGACTCGGATGTTTCAATGTACCATGTTTATTTGTGCATGACACAGCAGCATGAACATTTTGAGAAATTACCGGTTTTAACGTTGTGTGGAGTTCAAACAAATGATCGACTTTGAAAAAAAAATTAGCAACAACTTTCAAACGTTCACATCACAAAATTTGTGCGCGTTTTTTGGTCGCATATGATTTGTGTGCCACAATTTTGTCCAAATCGATCACAATTGTTTTGTTTTTTAATCATACAAATGGTTGATTTTCTTGTTGAAATCACATACAGTATGCCATAGCTTCGTTTCACTCAATCACTCATCATTAAACTGCGAAATTCTGAAAAGAAATGTGCAATAGATTTAAAGCAGGCGCTAGTGCGTATGGTGTACACCATGGAGGCTTTCCCTCTGGCCCTGGGAGTGTATCCCGCAAGCTTTCAGTGTCACCGTAAATTGGTTTCTTTGTGGACACACAGTTCTTGATTTGTGATTTTAACGAAAACTTCGCAAGATCAGCATCCTGAGAACACTGCACCAACGAATGCAGAGAACACTGCACCAAGAAACCAGTCAATAATCAAACATTTTAGAACATCCTTTCGCACACACCACTGTAGCCGATGTTGCCGTCGTTGTTCGTGTCCGCCTCACAGAGCATCTGCTCGACCTCATGCTGCGTCAGCTTCTCCTTGTCCGTCTCGTCGAGCGCCTTGATCACCTCGCGCAGCTCGTCCGCTGGCACGCCGCCGCTGCCGTTTCGATCGAACACCTGTTTTTGGTGGAAATGTTCTTTTCTTGAAGTTGGCATGCTGATTGGCGATTTTGGCTTGATGGTGAAAAGTCCTGTGGCACAGTCACAAACAAACATACAGGCACATATAACCTACGCTGCTGTAATCGTGTCTTGTGTGCCTCTGTGTTTGTTTCGTGCGACTGACGACCAATCAGCAGGTTCACTGAAACACACATTCATGATAATAAATTTCAGCTGTTTGTTTCGATACCAAAAAGTCAAAGGCAGAAAAACCGAATAAAAAAACGAGTACCGTATTCTCATGAAACACCACAGGATTTACCTATCTGTCACACTAGCTTTTTTGGCCCAAACTTTTGCAACCAAGCAGCAATTCATGGTGTTATTCCCCCCCCCCCCCCCCCCCCCCAACCCAACCCCCCATCCCTCCCCCCCGCCTCACCTATCTAATTTTAAGTCATCTATCTATTATACTAAAAATGCAATTTGTCTGTCCGTCTGTTTCATTTTCTATGAAATTTGAATTGGCGCTCATTTTTGCTATTCAAGAAAACTACATCTCAATTTCCTTAACCTATTTTTATTAATGCCAGTTGAGATTGTTTTTTTCAAAACGTCTCTCTTCATATAGCTGAAGTCATCATGATACTCTTTGGTCAACAGAGACAGTTCAGCGCAGCATAGGCAAATGGAAGCGTGGCTGATCAAAACTTGATGATCGACTGGGAAAGATGTAACAAAACCGTCTGTGAAAAAAGTTTGAACTTTTTTGTTTTTAAAAATCGGGTTGCAAAACGCGCATCGACATCGGCAGTGCAATTGCAAGTTGCACTTTTGATTCAAAACAACGTATTCAACTTCAACAATATTTAATTTCAACGTAACGCACGATGGGCAACTGGCAATTGTTGCTGCTTAAAACTTGACGAGCGACTGCGAAACATGTAACAAAACCGTCTTTGAAAAAAGTTAGTTTTTTAGTTGGTCGAAATGGTATTTACCAGTCATTTTCACTTTGCAAAATGTTTGGGTCATGTTGGGGTAAACGGGTAAAAAGTAGCAATGACTGCAAACCGAAATTATAAACGTCACTTTTTTTGTTTCTTCTATTCATTTTCACTTTAGAAAAAAGGTTTGGCTTATGTTAGGGTAACCGGGTAAAAGAAGCATTAGCTTTTAAAAATGGGTAATTAAAAAAACGTTAATTTTTGTATTTTTTATTTAATCTTACTTAACTTACAAAAAGGCTTGACTTAGGTTAGGGTGAACGGGTAAAAATTGCAAAATCATAAACTTCGCATTTTCTTTTTGCAAAAAAGGCTTGGCTTAGGTAAACGGGTAAAAGAAGCATTAGCTTTTTAAAACGGGTACTTGAAAAAAAACGTTAATTTTTATGTTTTTTATTCAATCTTACTTCGCATACAAGAAGGCTTGACTTAGGTTAGGGTGAAGGGGTAAAAAATATCAAAATCATAAACTTCGCATTTTCACTTTACAAAAAGGCTTGGCTTAGGTAAACAGGTAAAAAAGCATTAGCTTTTTAAAACGGGTAATTGAAAAAAACGTTAGTTTTTATATTTTTTATTCAATTTTACTTCACTTACAAAAAGGCTTGCCTTCGGTTAGGGTAAACGGGTAAAAATAGCAAAATCATAAACTTCGCATTTTTTATTTATTTGAATAACATTAAAAAAATATTGTATTGTAGGCGACTTCACGGCAGCACAAGGTAAATTTTCTTCAGGGTTATTATTCAGTAAACGTTACTGTTTTTTCTTTCTAAGTCAATGCCACTTCACCAAAAAGGCTTGGCATTGATTAAGCCACATACGCTCGGGTCAATTGGCTAGTCTATTATACTAAAAATGCAATTTGTCTGTCCCTGTCATTTTCATGAAATTTGAATTGGCGCTCATTTTTGCTATTTAAGAAAACTTCATCTCAATTTCCTTAACCTATTTTTATTAATGCCAGTTGAGATTGTTTTTTTCAAAACGTCTCTCATCATATAGCTGAAGTCATCATGATACTCTTTGGTCAACAGAGACAGTTCAGCGCAGCATAGGCAAATGGAAGCGTGGCTGATCAAAACTTGATGATCGACTGGGAAAAATGTAACAAAACCGTCTGTGAAAAAAGTTTGAACTTTTTTTGTTTTTAAAAATCGGGTTGCAAAACGCGCATCGACATCGGCATTGCAATTGCAAGTTGCACTTTTGATTCAAAACAACGTATTCAACTTCAACAATATTTAATTTCAACGTAACGCACGATGGGCAACTGGCAATTGTTGCTGCTCAAAACTTGACGAGCGACTGCGAAAGATGTGACAAAACCGTCTCTGAAAAAAGTTAGTTTTTTAATTGGGTCGAAATGGTATTTACCATTCATTTTCACTTTGCAAAATGTTTGGGTCATGTTGGGGTAAACGGGTAAAAGAAGCAATGACTTTAAAACGAAATTATAAACGTCACTTTTTTTGTTTATTCTATTCATTTTTCACTTTAGAAAAAAGGCTTGGCTTATGTTAGGGTAACCGGGTAAAAGAAGCATTAGCTTTTTGAAACGGGTATTTTTTTAATGAAAAAAACGTTAATTTTTATATTTTTTTCAATCTTACTTAACTTACAAAAAGGCTTGACTTAGGTTAGGGTGAACGGGTAAAAATAGCAAAATCATAAACTTCGCATTTTCACTTTGCAAAAAGGCTTGGCTTAGGTAAACGGGTAAAAGAAGCATTAGCTTTTTAAGACGGGTAATTGAAAAAAACGTTAATTTTTATGTTTTTATTCAATCTTACTTCACATACAAAAAGGCTTGACTTAGGTTAGGGTGAACGGGTAAAAAATAGAAAAATCATAAACTTCGCATTTTCACTTTACAAAAAAGGCTTGGCTTAGGTAAACGGGTAAAAAAGCATTAGCTTTTTAAAACGGGTAAATGAAAAAAACGTTAGTTTTTATATTTTTTTCATTTTTACTTCACTTACAAAAAGGGGTGCCTTCGGTTAGGGTAAACGGGTAAAAATAGCAAAATCATAAACTTCGCATTTTTTATTTATTTGAATAACATTAAAAAATATTGTATTGTAGGCGACTTCACTGCAGCACAAGGTAAATTTTCTTCAGGGTTATTATTCAGTAAACGTTACTGTTTTTTTTTCTTTCTAAGTCAATGCCACTTCACCAAAAAGGCTTGGCATTGATTAAGCCACATACGCTCGGGTCAATTGGCTAGTCTATCTATAATACTAAGATAGTAGCTGCATGGCGTGGCACTTTTTTGCAATTTGAATTGGCGCCCATTTTTGCTATTTAAAAAAAAACTCAAACCTCTTTACTTAATATCAATGCCAATTATTTTTTCAAGAACGTCACTCTTCACTGCGAAGTCATCATGATACTCTTTGGTCATCAGCGACAGCCTTACATACGATTGACAAATACTGGCGATTGTTGCTATTCAAAACTTGATGACCGAAAGCGAAATTTGAAACAAAACAGCTACGAAGATTGTTATGCGTTTGTTTTTGAAATGCAAAATCAGATTGCAAAACGACATCGACATCGGCATTGCATTTGCACATTGCACTTTGCTTTCAAGAACACATTTTTATTATTATTTGGTTGAAAAGTTTCGGCTTATGTAAGAGTTAGATATTTATTGCTTCGAACTGGCTTCTTCTGAAACACAAAAGTTATATTTAAAGAAGTCAACTTATGTTGCCTAAAAATTAACAGCGAAATAAAAAACAGACTTTTAATGAAATGCGTGATTACCTAAAATGCTCCGACTGTTAGAAAGCAAAAGTGAAATGGCTTTTAAAGCGTTTATTTGGAAATTTGAAATTTGGAAGTTTGACATTTTTTTCAATGTTTAAATAAAAAAGTGCCAAATAAAAAAGCGGAAAATTAAAACTGCATGGTTATTTAAATGGGTGTTGTTTTTTGTTTTCTCCTTCATTTTCACTTTACAAAAAGGATTAGCAGATAAGGTAAACGGGTAAAAACAATGGTTTAAGTGGGTATTAAAAAATAACGTCTCTTTCACTGTACAAAAAAAGACTGGCAGCAAAAGAAAAACTTAGCAGCAACATTGTAAACTTCGAATTTCAGTTTGTTTTCAATACGTGGGTTTCATTAAAAATGTGCCGCTTTCAAAAACGATTCCTGCATCATAAAACGTTACTTTTTTGTCTTTTTCATTCAAATAACTTCAAAAAAATTCATATTTTGAACGGGAAACGGCAATTGATCGTTATCGTTAGGTTGCTTTTAATTATTTGAACTGGAATGACAGTTGATTGAGTTGCTGATCAAACATTATGCAAAATAGCAAAACAATATTTTGTTGATTGAAACATGTCTGCACAGCCAATCAAGTTAGTTATGATGGACAACAAGGTTGGAAATTAGCAAAACAGGGTTATAAAAATGACTTTCAAAAACGAGTATTATAAAACGTTACATTTTTGTCTTTTCCATTCAATTAACTACAAAATTTCTTTTAATATTTTTAATGGGAACGGCAATTGATCATTGACAAAGGTTGCTTTTAAATATTTGAACTGCAACGACTTGATTGAGTTGCTGATCAAAGAACATTATGCAAAATAGCAAAACAGTGTTTTTGAAAAAAAAACGATTAAAACATTAAAACTGAACGATGGTGAAATCATTGGTATAGGTTATTAGCCAAACAGTCTACGCAGCCAATTAACAACGGTTACTAAATCATGTTAGTTATGACTGACATGATTGGACATTACCGAAACAGGATTATAAAAATGACGTAGAATCGAAATCGAGTTTGAAAGCTTTTGAAAACAAAGATTTTTTTGGGTGTTTAAGAATCAGGCGGGGGGGGTTTCGAGATGAAAATAAAATGGAAACAACTTGCTCCAATCAATTTTCGGTATCAACGAGTTTAATAGGTATGAAAAAATGATTCAAAATCGTTTCTAACTGAAATAGTTTCCAATTTCAGGAAAATAGAAGCAAATAAATGTAGCAAATTAATATCCACGGGTGCACTCTTATATTAACAAAATTGCAAACATTCCTTACCCGGGCCGTAGGCACGGGTCAATTTGCTAGTCTATAATACTAAGATAGTAACTGTGTATGTAAGTCAGGTCAGGTCCGTTCCGCTACGTTGATTGGCTATTAAAATTTACAAGTTTGAGCCAATTTTGCTATTTAAGTCATCATCAGCTGAATACTCATACTCCATTTTCTAATGACAACGCAAAGTTCAAATCGTCATTCCACATGACGTTAGTCATCATGATGCCTTTTGCTCAAGAGCGACAACAAACAAGCGAGACAATCGTAAGAATTGCAAGGACTCCATTGTAGACGATGGAGTTTTTTTCACAAAAAACGAGTTTTTAAAACAATCGCTTGCAAGTTGATCGCTCTTTTCGCAAGGTAGACTTTTTATAAAGCCGGTGTTTACAACGAGTATTTAGAAAATCGTTGCTTTTTCCTTCATTTGTTTTTTATCATAGAAAATGCGTCACTTAGGATAGAAAAGCTACATAACAAAACAAAAGCGACCGTTTTACACAATGGGTACTCAGAAACGTGTTGCTTTTTGTTGCACTCGATCAAAAAGAACTGGCTTAGGTTAGGGTAAGCGGGGAAAAGAAGTAAACATTCAAAACAAAAGCGGGAGCTTTGCTACGGGTGTTCAGTATGTAGAAAATCGTTGCTTTTTCCTTCATTTGTTTTTTTATCATAGAAAATGCATCACTTACATGTAGGATAGAAAAGCTACATAACAAAACAAAAGCGACCGTTTTACACAATGGGTACTCAGAAACGAGTTGCTTTTTGTTGCACTCGATCAAAAAGAACTGGCTTAGGTTAGAGTAAGCGGGGAAAAGAAGTAAACATTCAAAACAAAAGCGGGATCTTTGCTACGGATATTCAGCAAAATGTTGCTGTTTTGTCATTTCCATTCTATCAAAAATCCTTGGCTAAGGTTAGGGTTAAAAATAAGAGCAGTAAACATACCACTCAAAAGTGGCTGTTTTGCAGCGAATATTCAGAAAAGTTTTGCATTTTTCGTCATTTAAACTTTAAAAGGCTTGGCTACGGTGAGCTTTGCTACGGGTATTCAGTAAAATGTTGCTGTTTTGTCATTTCAATTCTATCAAAAATCCTTGGCTAAGGTTAGGGTTAAAGGTAAGAGTAGTAAACATACCACACAAAAGTGGCCGTTTTGCAGCGAATATTCAGAAAAGTTTTGCATTTTTCGCCATTTAAACTTTAAAAGGCTTAGCTTAGGTTAGAGTAAGCGGGAAAAAGAAGCAACTTATCAAAACGAAAGTTGGCGTTTTGCAACAATTGTTCAGAAGTGTTGCCTTTTTGACATTTACACTCTAAAAGGCCTGGCTTAGGTTAGGGTAAGCGGGTAAAAAACCATTACCAAGTCAAAAGCGGGTGCTTTCCAGTGGGTATTTAGAACAGTGTTGCCTATTCAGAAATGACAGCTGACTGAAGCAGATTGCTTTTCTTAAACCTGTATTTTAAACTGAAACAAAAACTTAAACCGGTATCAGTTAATTGTTGTTAACCAAACGACATTGTTTTTTTATAATTTTTTTAACAGGAATGGCGATTGAACAACATGTGACGACATTGAAAAGCTAACCAAACAAGATTAATTTTAAAACTTTAAGCGGGAATGGCTGTTAATTGTTGCTGATCAAAGGAGATTGTTTTTTTGATACTTCAAACGGGAAGGACAGTGGAATGCAACTGATTAGCAAAGAATGAAAGGACAAATAAGCGACATTGAAAAGCTAATAAATGCGAGAATTGATTTTGATACTTTAATAGGGAATTGCAGTTGTTTGTTGCTGATTAAAAAGGTTGCGGATTTTGAGTCCGCGTCGTGGGCAAGGTCAAAAGGGGAAAACCAACTCAAAAATAATAGTTGTATTTATCAGCTAACCGTGCCGTAGGCACGGGTCAATTTGCTAGTAAATACTGATGATAACACAAAAAAATGTTGTACAGTCACACACAAACACATCATGTACGGTATGACCGAATGAAATAAGACAGTCATTGTATTCTGCATCAAGGCGGGATTAATCGCAGACTAGGAGTCGTCTATTTCAAGAATTTCGCCAAGATAATTTCCAATATCGTATTTACATCGCCGAAATTCATGTTCATTTGCATCGTGTGTGTGTGTGTGCCTGTGTGTTTGTTTACAACTGTGTTATAACAACAGTGCACACTGTACAGCATTCCGACTACGATTTTCACTACAACCGGATTCGCACCGTCTGCGTCGGCCTCATTCACAATCTCCTGCAGTTCTTGCTCCCTCGGATTCTGCCCCAACGAGCGTAGCACGGTGCCGAGCTCGTTGACGGACATTGTTCCATCGCCGTCCTTGTCGAACACCGCGAACGCGGATTTGTAAGCTGCAACAGAGAGCTGTGTGTACAGTTGGTTTGCTGGATTAGAACCGGTCATTCACACACAGTGCGGTGTATCCGGGGCGGGTCAGCGGTGCAAATGAAATCTAAACAAAGAAATGAGCCACAAAATGAAATGACTGTTTTTGACATTTGAAAAATTTGACAAACGAAATTTTGAAATTATGAATAAAACAAACAGGATCGAAAACTGAATTTAAAGAAAAGCTGGTTTTGTTGGGAATAACTCTTCTAATGGGATATGACAAAGTGCTTTTGGGACACGAGAAATTTTCTCGCGTTTCAGATGGCGTTAAACTTGCCCATCCTTTTTCAAAATACAAAGACTTTCGCAAACCTGCAACCTGGTCCTCGCTCAGTACAAGCGTTTCATCACCTGCCTAAATTAAAGAATAACGTTTTTCCTTTATTCAATCATCAGAAACTACAGAAAATCGCGAAATTTAACCATAGCACCCGCACCTCGATAACAGCCATTTTTAGCGGTGTTACATCGAGTATTTATTTTGTGAAACTTGCTTGGGTCGCGAAACAGAGAAAAAACGGCTCAAAAAATGTAACGGATATCACAATAGCTCAGATCTTTTGTTCCACCTTCTTCAGTCAATTTTACCTTTTTCTTCGGTTTGCCATCTTTTTCAGCATGCTTTTTCTTGCCCATTGTTCTGATGTTGATAGGGTAGTTTTATGTTAAAAATGCATCTGTTCCAGATCAATAAATTTCGATAGACCAAGTTTTTTGACAGAAAATTTCAAGAAAAACATGACCTGACAGTGACCAACCAAAGAAGCAAAACACAAGTGTTTCCACGTTTACATTTCATTTTGACCATTTGCGTCTGTGGTTGAAATTTTGCATTTTTGCACGTTCACCAACAGAAATAGACATTTCCTGATTTCTAAATAATTTGCATTCCCCGCTGAAAAACGTTTGACTTTCATGATTCTGCGGTTATCATACGTTTCCTGATTTCAAGTGCGCCCAGTCGCCAACCGGCAATTCGATGCAATAATCTGCAAATTTACACAATTGCAGCCATAATGGTAATGTCACTCACAGGGTGCATCGAAAACATTTTATGAACGACGTTTTCTACTGATGTTTCAACTGGTTACTCAACAAATTGTTGTTGGGATTGTTGAATTTGCACTTCCTTCCGATCTTTAAAAATAAACTGAATGCAAGCAATGCAAACCACTTTTAATGCTGCTTTTTAATGTACTTTTTACAACATGAAGAAATTCGCTGGGCTCATATCTCAGCAGAAAACCGAACATTTTCGTCCATTGCAACAACAACCAGAACCACAAAAATGACATAAGCATAAGAACAATTATAACTGTCTTGTTATTTAAAACAAAACGCAAATAACAATGTGGTTGGTTACAAAGCAAGCAGATTTTGGTTAGATCGGTGCTTTTTCCCACACGTTCAACGGCGAATTGACTTAAAATGTCGTAACTTGTTTCAAAGTTTTTATAAAAACCAACATTTTTTCTAACTCTCCACAAAACCAGTCGTGAAAAAAGTATCAACCTGACCGAAAAACCTCAAACGTAACGCCCATTGAAATGAAGCTATTCAGGTCTAAATTTTTCCGTCAGCAGCGGCAAAAACAGGCGAGTCTCTCTAATTTCGAAATTCTATACTATCCAAAGGTTTTCATAGCCTTTTTCGTCCATTGAGAACCTCGGAAACGTGTCGTCCACAGAATAACGTTTATGTTGCACTTGGTGTGTGCGTGCGCTCAGAAGGTGCTCACAAGTGCAAGTGTGCTACAAACGCTGAACCACAATGACGGCAACACAACAACAGCTGACATCTCGGCAACGTCTGGCATTCGCAACAACAAAGAGCATTTTAGTTCAAGAGACTTTTTCACCAACTGAAATTTCAAATTCACACCCGTTTAACTGAATTGGCGTTGGTTCATTGACGACGAATTCAAGTCCTCAATTAGGAACTACGTAAAGATTAGAAAGTGGTTCATTTTTGTTGATCAAATTATATGGTGATGAGTTTACAAATCTGCAAATAAAATCGGAACACATCAACGAAAAATTGTAGATGGACAATCGCAGGAAAATGTGACACGCACGCAAAGCTTTCAGGGAGCAGCAACAACAACCTGATTTGCCATATTCTCCAGTGGGTGTTAAAATGTGCGTTTTGAAAAACATACAGAAACACAATGAACATAATATTTTTGCCGGAATAACAGGCGGCTGATTTTCGATGTAATTTATGACGTTTTCACAGGCAACTTTTTGTCCGCGAAACTTATTGCAGCATAATTGTTTTTCAGGCGAAGGCTCCTATCCAGAAGGGCGTTTCAACCGACTTCTTTTCGTGTTGTCGTCACACCTTTCTGATGGTCGTTTGTTATTTTATGCCGAATTATGTGTCACATAATGTGTTTGTTCGGAAAGATATGCATTTGAAAACTGTTTGTGGCGCTTACAAATATATAACCATCCAGAGACAGTGTAGTGATGATTGAACCCCTGTACCCAAAATTCTACAAAGACAAAAGCTTCGCTGTTTTTTCCTGGCGACAAGAAAGCCATTTTGTTTATAAGCACAATTTTCCTGCAAAAAATATGGCCTTTTTGTGCTACTGCGCCGCCCACAAAGTGCCCCCGAAAAACAATCATACTTGAAAAATCTTGCGTCCAACATTATTGGACGCCTGAAAAATTACGTTTCATAATTTGAAAAAAGCTCAAGCGCGCCAAGTGTCGTATGGCGTTACAATGTTATTTCAGCGATAAATTTTCGTCGAAAAGTATAAAAGCACAGTTTTTGGCGAGAAAGTTCGAAAAAAACAACAACAACAACAGCCCCGCCCTCAACTGGAACAACGCGTTTTGGCCCGGTCGGCAATGACGCGAGTGCGTAACGATGCCCCATAACCAAAATCGAGACGACGACGACGATTTTATACCGATGGAGCAGGATTTAACCGCTGACGGACCTCCATCCGACGACGACAGCCGCTCAAGCACGCCGAACGAAAAGCTGGCCGCGTTTAATCGGGTACATCAATGATTTTTTTGGTGTTACGATTTTGATCTTTTTTTGCACCGTATAATTGAAAAAAATGTTTCTAGCTTTACGCAATTTTTTTTATTCGATTCGGACCCGATGGAATGGGATTATCTGAAAAAATAATTATTTTTTTTAATTTTTCTTTTTTAATTTTCGGGGCTTGGATTTTGGACTAATGTGAAAAGAGAACAACAGCAAAATCGTTTGCCGTTCGTTCATTTGAATCCATGCCTTTTGCTTGATTTCTGGTTGTAAATTCTCGTTTAGTGGGCGCGTGTGATTCTCCCGCACGTCGGCTTGGTGGCGTTGGTCACGAGCTACACGTTCGCCGGCGCCACCGTGTTTCATCTGTTGGAGCGAAGCAAGGAGCGAGAGGTTCCAGAACCTATCCAATGAAGTTTTTGACTTATTTTTTATTTTTTGTTTAACAATTTTTTTAATTTGATTAGAAGAATGAAAACTATTTTTTTTGTCAGACACGCAGCTCGCTCGTTGGCCGTCTGCGCGACGGTCGCACGCAGCTGATCGAGAGCCTCTACAACATCAGCACCAATGGCACCGAATTCACGCACCGAGTTTTTGAAGCGACCGCAAACGTGCGGTTGTTCTCATTTTACTTTACTTATTCTGCAATTTATTGGTTTTTACTCTCTTTGTATTTTATTCTGCAGCAGTCAATTGACGCGCTGATCCTCGCAACTTACGAAGCGGCCGGAACGCAGTTTATCAGCGTCAACGAAATCTTCGGTCGTGCGCCGCCGAAGATTCACTGGGACTTCCCAAACAGCTGCTTTTTCACTTTGACTTTGATTACGACTATTGGTTTGTGCTAGTTTTGTTTTCCAGTTGAGCATTGTTCTTGAAAGACTCAATAGAAACCAGTTGATTATGCAAACAAGCAACTTCCAGGCTACGGGTATTGGGTGCCAACGACACAAATGGGCAGGATATTCTGCATCGGTTTTGGTCTTATGGGCATTCCTCTGTTACTGGTTGGCAAAAGCCATTGACTGTTGTTTGAACTGTATTTTAGTTTTTTTGATAGATTTGAATGAGTTACGTAATATCACAGGTGACAGTGGCAGACATCGGCAAATTTCTGTCGGATCTGCTCAATTTCGTCTATCGCAAGTATCGCGCCTGCATTCGATCCGTACGTTTCAGCGCTTTTTGCTTTCTCTTTGCAGACAAACCAGATGTTCACCATTCCACACGTTACTGATTCTGTTTTATTCTTCTTTGTCGTCGTGTAGATTCGGCGTACGTCGCGGCGTCTGTCGTTCGTCGCACGTCGCAGTCTCAGCAAATCGCCGTCGCCCGACAAGACGTTGACCTCGTCGCAGATCATGCGCGCCTCCGAGCACAGCAGCGAGGAGGACGAGGTGCTGAGGCTGCCCGTCGTCATGGTGATGCTCGTCTTGCTCGGGTCGGTACAGTCGAACTCTATAACATATCAAACTAGCTGATTGGTTGACGCATACATTGCTGTGCATGGGTTTGGGTGAAGGGTTTGCGGAGTGCAGTGAATGCATGCATCACGTGACCACCAACCGATCAGTTAGTTGGATATGTTATGGAGTTGGATAGTACGTAGATCATGTTTGCATGATATGAAACAACGAGCTGTGTGTGACTCAATTTTGGAATGAATATAGTATACACAGTGCAGCATGTTTCTCATTCCAAAGTGTCTTTGCAATCATTGTCTTTAGTGCTTCAGCTACAACGCTATTGGCGGCCTGCTATTCCGCTGGTTGGAAGGATGGGACTATCTTCAGGCGTTCTACTTTTGCTTCATCACGATGTCGACTGTTGGTATGCGAGATTATTAGTTATAGTTTCAATTATTCGTTTGGTTTTGTGTCATTTTGTTCCTGGTGTATTCAGGTTTTGGGGATTTGGTGCCAACGGAGCAAACGTACATGCTGATCACGATCGGGTACACTTTGTTCGGACTGGCACTGACGACCATGTGCATTGACTTAGCCGGCACCGAGTACATCCGGAAGATTCACTATTTGGGCCAGAAAATGGAAACTGCCAAAGCGCTTGTCACGTACGCAGTGTTGCATTTCGGAGTTCTTCCACATTAGCATATTGTGCATTTTGTTGTGCACATGCTAAGCCTAAAGTAGAGATAGTTCATCATGTTTCTGGCATATGTAAAGCAGCATATCGTATCGTGTGCCATAACGTGGCACTTTATAATGCTAACACTCACGACGGTCTTGTTAATTTCCTCATTGGACTATTGTTTAAACAAAAGTGTATCTTTGTTTGACACACTACCATTTCTAAACTTGTTCAACTGTTTATTCAGTTCTCGAGGTCTCGTGGTTGGCGAGCAGTTGATGCGCACCGCAGGCTACGGCTTTATTAGAACCAAGGAGGGCAGGCTGGTTGCGCTGCGGCGCGGCGACGCGAACGAGCTGTCGGATTTCATGTTCGAAGACGAACGCGTCGCGAATATATTGTATCAACCGTTATCGACGAACGTTCGCCGACAAGTGGAACGAGCCGGCATCCATGTGCGCGTTTTTTCTTTTGAGGCGTATTCATGTTGCAGGATTTACTGCCTGCGCAGCTATGTTTTAACATAGCAGTGCGGTCATTAAATACTGCAACATGAATGCGCCCTTAGTTTGTAGTGTTTATTAGTGTTCCTGTTTACAGTCGAACTCTAAATTATACACAGGTAGCGTATTACCTCCAGTAAACCCCCATGGGGGATTAATACGTCGGCGACTTTTAGGGGTGGGGTTTATTGGTGGGGGGGGGAGTATTGGTGGGGGGGGGATTATTGGTGGGGGGGGGGGGTTATTTACAAACAAATTCTATGGGTGGGGGTTTGTTGAAAAATGGCAAAAAATACCTTGCATGGCAGGCAAGAAAGTCGCAAACTTCGACTGTATTGTGTTGTTTATGGTCGTTTTAGTGTGTTTATTAGCGTGTTTCTATTTAGTTTTTTTTATTAAACGGCGTTTTCAATGTCGTTGACGTACAAACACAGGTGATGCCAGACGAGCTAACCGCCGACGAAGTGCGTCATGTGATCCGGAATCGAGGCTACGATCGCACGCCACGTGCGCCGCGCGCGCTGGTCAGCAAAAATCAGGTGCGTCAGGGGCTCAATCACTGCTCTCGTGGCCCGGGTGGTAGCGCGTTAGACTTTTTGTCGTTCGGGGGATCGAGCCCGCCGAGGGGGTGTATTGTCACTTAATGACAGAGAAAAAACTCGAGTGGCGACCTACTCGACGGCGTTCTGTACGCTTCTCTGGGTTAACCCTGGTTGAAGACATCGCCCAAAAAATCACCATTCGTTCGTTCATTAGTTGTACTCTACACGCAGTATTTGGATGACAGAGTATAAAAGAGTTCTCTGCATTGAACATTCAAATCTCGAGAGATGTAGAATAATCTCCAAAAGATGCTCTCCAGATCCACACGAAGCGCATTCGACGACCGACCACACGACAGGCGCGCCGTCTGCAGCGCCAGCAACGCATCGTGCTCGTTGTGCCGTTTCTCTGGAAAGAAACGGATGTGTAGAGATGTTGATATGACCCTGCGAATGTCTCAAAATCTTGCCTTTATTTTTCAATGAAATTTCAATTCAGATGGTGCTTGATTCATTGTTTTTTTAAATAAAAAGTGGAATCGATTTGAATTGTCTATAAAAGTTGTTTTAAAAATGTGCGGTATTTATGGCTTTTCAGCGGACGACGGTTGACGTTTT
Source organism: Theristus sp. LFF4_11 (assembly GCA_030248135.1). Taxonomy (NCBI): domain Eukaryota; kingdom Metazoa; phylum Nematoda; class Chromadorea; order Monhysterida; family Xyalidae; genus Theristus; species Theristus sp. LFF4_11. The sequence continues at coordinate 1,641 of JASANC010002430.1, read as the reverse complement.
TTGTGAGACAGCAAGATCACAACAGCGAACAAAGCTGGTTTTTAAACCTGTTTTCCATTTACAATTGCATCGAATGCATTGAAGTTTTTACAATGCAATATTTCGAGTCGAACTGCACTCGTTAAAATAGCAAATTAAGTGTTTTTTTATGTTCTGCACTGATTCAGATTGCAATTCAGATTTGCGCAATAATGAAAACGTGATTTTTACGTTCACCTCGTTTATTAATAACCTGGCAAATGACAACTGATGGAATGCTTTTTCGTACCAATAGTGACAATTGCCTTGACTAACAGCATCAGTTCAGCTGTTGCTGGAGTGAACTCGGTGGGGAACTTCAACGTTTTCAACAGAAACAGCTACGATCAGGTTGATATTTGTCGCATATTAGCTAGCTTGTTAGTTATATTTTGGCCTGGCTTTCCGTCTCAGTCAATCACTCTGCACTTTCAGATTGTAGAATGGATGCACCGCATCGAGTATTGGCATCCAACTTTTGCGAAAGTTATCGACATCGGCAAAACGTCGCAAGGTCGCGAAATGAAAGTGCTAAGGGTACGTTCTGTGTTTTGCTTGGTGACTTTTTACTTCAAGCTTATACTTTTGCTTGAAAACTTTTCTTTTTCTTGCTTTTTTTGTTCAGTTGCAAAAAAAGAAGCTTGACTGGCCAAATGAAACGAGCAATTTTCATAGACGCCGGCATCCATGCACGAGAGCAGATTACGGTGAACGTCGTCTTGCACATGATTCAGCAGGTACTGGTTCCTTCGAATAGACTGACGTTTCGTTTGTTCTGAGCTTGTTACATTATTGGTTCTCGTTATCATTATCAAAATTATCGAACGAATGTTGTTGCACCAAAACAACCAATCAACGTGCAATAAAAAACGTAACGTTTGACGTGACGAACCGTGTGATACGGTTGGCCGTAACTCGATTTTAATTCGTACACTCAAACTCTAACCAATCAACTAACTGATTGGTTGGTGATCATGTGATGCATATTTCTTCCGTGCAAAACCGACCCTGCCTCCTCAACAATGCCTGCCCAAAGCATGCATCTCGTGATCACCAACCAATCAGCTGATTGCCGATAGAGTTCAACAGTGTAGATTTTGCGCTACGACAACTTTTCATTCGACCGCTTTCTCTGTCCTTCACGGTGATCGCACGTCGACTCTTAAATATTGACTGTGTGTCGCTCGTCACGGTGACCAACACGTCAAACTGCTACGTGTTTTATGTTCTCTGTTAGGTCTTTACCACTTTTCGCTCAGTTTCAGTTGGTCAACAACAAGCACGAACTTGACCGTTTGGTCTGGTATTTTCTGCCGGTCTTCAACCCGGATGGCTACGAGCATGCTCGCTTGTACGATCCACTGTGGCGCAAAAATCGCAGTGGTCCGGTGGCGGACGATCGCTACAGTAACCGAACCTGCTACGGTGTTGATCTGAATCGCAACTTCGACATCAATTTCACTGGTATGTATTAATACAGTGTCATAGTCATAAGGCGCGTTTAGACTGGTGCTCATAACACACAGCAATGTTGCTGGTCACAAACACACGCACGCACACACATGCGTGTTGTCACACGCGCGCTAACTGTGTGTAGCATGAACTGTGCACACGGATTCAGCC
>JASANC010002429.1:0-17251 GCA_030248135.1 Theristus sp. LFF4_11 | reverse complement strand
TATATGCCAAAAAATGCCCTGAATAACGTGGTGATGTCAGATTTTTGATTCGGACCTTCGTAAGCTTAAAACACCTTTTAAAAAGCTTACAAAGGACTAAAACTCGAAAAATGGTCGCAGTAAGCACCAGAGTTAACGTCCGTTTATACCTGACGTATGCGCATGCGGCACGGCACGGAACTCACTTTACCGTGTTTTTGCATACTATTCGCCTGACATATGCATGACGGCACGTAACATCACTTTAGGGCTCGTGTTATTGCATACTACCGTCCAAACCTGACGTACGTCGACGCATACGTCTGTATACGTCAGGTATAAACGGGGCTCTAGCAAATTTTAGGTAGAAATCGATGTGCACAATAAGTATACCTAATAGGCGCAAAAACTCAAAATAACAAATTTCCCCCACGATCCGTTTACCGTACCTTATATGCAAGACGTTTTAACCCAGTCTGTTGCCTCTTGTGTGATATGGATTAGTAATGGTAACTTTGAATAACAAACGAAACAATTATTAACGCATCAGTGGAATCAAAACTGAAAGCGCATATACCATCTGGCAGTCAACTTTTGTCCACATAAACATTTTCACGAATCTAAAAAAGAAGTATTGATTGAGATACAATGTAAAATTACTTTTCAGATTGAAAAATAGGTGAACAGAAATCGTACCTTAAAAAACGATCGCCGAAAATGTCACCCAGTGCCAGTCCCATGATCGTGATCATTATTCGAAACAAAACAAAAAATGCACGTTGCTGCTGATTTCGACATTTATTACAACATCGAATCCCGCTGCATTTCTTCTGTGTTTTGTAACATAATAACAACCCAAAATTGCCCAAAAATCAAGAATGTTTGGATTTTTTGGTTTTGTCATTGCAGAACATCTCATTGGCTGGCTAAAAATAGGGAAAAAATGAACGACTGGACGTTCTACCTTGTGTCCATAAGTTTTTTAAACTTGATCCAAACTTTAAGTCTGAAAAACTGCCATGAACACCACAATACCTTGAGCATAATATAACCTTCACTCATAAACGTGAAGAGTTAAAACAACAACGTCTTATATAGCACTCAGATGGAGTGAAGCAAATGTATGGGACTTGACCTTTCTGCCACAGCATCAACATGTGGAGTTTTCATTCCTAATTGTAATGTGATGCAACAGCCTGCATAGCATTTAGATGAGTGTGGAGCAAATGGGAATGCCTGACAAGCGTCCCACACCCAAACGTCTCCTTTCTGAGCTGGATGTCCATTGACCGACCACATCCACGACCAATCAGCTTGCGTGCCCTTGCAACACTGGTGAGGCAACCAACGGAACAACACCACAACGGCAGTCTTCTGATATCTTTGCAACAAATCAGCGTTATTTGTTCCCTACGAAACAAAGCTTTACAGCTCAACAAAATTACCCACTCACTGCAAAGATATCAAAGAATCCGTTGATTTTAAAACGAAAGAAATAACCGTTGACGTCAGAGCTTTACTTACGACCAAACATCTCGCCCTCATCACATCAAATGGCATCGGGGGTTGTGTTTTTTGCAGTAGACAGTGACGGACAAAATTCCTGAAATGAAAGTCGAACATCGAACGCAGGACAGTCAAACAAGCGCCACAGCTCTGGACACACAGAATTTACTGGTATTTTACCGTATTGGGTCAAGTACGATGTCGGCTCCGCTCAACGGTTTCAAATCTTCATGAAGCTTTGAAAAGCCGAGGAAAATGTATTTATGGCATTGAATTTTCTTCACAATCGCGGACGTCTGCATAACATCGTGTCAACACACACGCTCTATGAGGCCGCAATTTTGGCGTTCAACTGAAGCAGCTGAAATAAAGTTTCAGTTCAATCAAACTAACGAAAGGTGAAGCAGCAAACACATCAAAAGTAGCAATTAAAAAGCAAAAAAGCTAAGTAGTGCAAGCTTGCGGTTAGAGCAAACCAAGGCATACGGAAAACTACAACACACAACAAAAAAAACCACATTTCTCATAGTTTTTCAATTTTTATTGTTTTTCAAATTGCAAGTGGATATTATCGACTCGACATATATTGAACCCGTAACATTTGCAGATGAATGAATGAATGAATGAACCAACGAATAAATAGACGTTTGTTTTGATCAGAAACGATATCACTGAAAATGCGAACCTATAAATACGGGAACAGAACCCGGCAATGTAACTTGACGATGCCCATGCCAAACTCGATGGAAAAAATAAAGGCAATCTTGTTTTCAATTGATAATATCGTACAACATCAGCAAACATTGGCAGAAATAAATAACCTTCCAAAGTATATGATTCAAAAGAGCATTTTTGTGAATTTATATGTGGAAAAAGCAGTTCAGCAGAGAGCTTGATCAGAACACGTACACGTTGAATCAGTTTTAACATCGGAAAAACAATTTCAAACAAACCACGATCATTTCGTTGAGCACACTTTGCGAGTCGGTTCAAAACACCGAGATCTGGTGGCGCGGCACGTGCCTCAAGTCGTCGTCGACACACAGCAACACCATGAACGACAGAAACAAACTGAGCGAGCTCGCAAAATGCCAACAGTCGTGGTAATCGTAGAAGTTGAACAGCACGCACTCGTGGTTGAGCTCACGTGACGCAGCCGGCGATTCCTGCACAGCCAATGGCGGCACCGGAACATCTGCTGGTTTTCAAATTCGGGCGGAAACCGGTTTTTATGCAAAAAACGTTTTTTAGTCGACCCAAGCGAAAGTGCAAATACAAGCGACAATATACGACAACGAATTAAGTGTTAAAAATCAGTTAAGCGATCACCACGTACAGTAAACACCAACTGAGATTCAAATCTAGTAAAAGCCGATCTGACAGGTTCTATTCAGCTGCGTGTTCCACTTACACTCCAATCGCTGCTGCCGTGCATGAACAAAACGAGGCTGCCCGCCCACGAGGCGCACGCGAGCACGGTCGTGATCGCAGGTCGCCAGAATGTGCTGCAGCGAAACTCGCGATATCGGAACTGAAACAAGAACACGGTATTTCGGTTTTGCATACGTCACACAAACTGTGTAAATCAGCGAAATGTTCACGGTATGAAGTTTTATGTAAAACCATTTTTGGTATTTGGCAGATCACACGCCTCTTGAGGATCGCACACGTTTATGTTTTATCCCAAAAAACAAAAACAAAAAATCGCTTTTTAGCGTTTGCAGGCGGTAGAAAACTTGATTTTCATCCCTTTTTACTTTAACACAAAACTTCACCTCGATTGCATTTGAAATCTCGAAAACACGACACAATGCCACAACAATACCTTCATGCCGATGTAGTATATTGTGTAAAGCAATAGATTTGCGATGAAAATCGTCAGCAGAAACGTCGGGAAGTTACGCGGCCGACTGATCACGCCGCTGACGAGTCTGAAACACAAAACACTGAAAAGTTGATTGTGACTGCATCAATGTCAAATAGTTCACAAAAACTAAAAAAAGAGAAACTCACAGAAACCAGTTGACCGCATTCATGAGCAACAGAAAGACGAGACGACCCTGAAAAGAAATTGACAAAAATGACCATTTTTCAGAAGAACGTATCAACATTTTCACAAAAAAAAAAACAAAATTTAGGAGTACTCTTTCTCGAACTATTTCAACATTTTCACCGAAAGAACAACTTCAAGCCGACGCACTGGATAAAGTGGAATGCAACAGCGGATTACGGTCGTCCAATTGAAGTTCTGCTGAAAGGCACGTGCCGCGTTTGCATTGTGCACACGCCATTCGCCCTTGTAGTAGAACTCGAACGAGATGACGACGATGAAGACGCCGTAGCACAGGCTGAATGTCACCCACAGCAGCAGCGTGCGAAAGTACTGCAAACAACTGGCGCTGCGAACAAAACAACTGTAGCAATGACATTTTCAGAAGACGTTCCCAATGGCACAGTTGTCCATGATCATACAGTTTGATCGAAGTGTTTTGCTGTTCAAAACATAAAACGAATGAGTGGAGGAAGCTGTGTCATCAGCATTGCCAATGCAGGTGCGGCCAATCAGCTGCATGCAGCGATGACGTGCTGCACAGTGTGCCAACAGCATTTGAGTGTGCCCCTTCCCTGGCCACCGCAACCGACCACGCCAGCCATGCCGAACACGATGACGCCCGCCATGACGACGTAGGCCACGTGCGCATTCGCATTGATGTCGGGGTGTCTCTTCTGGTACACCCACAACACACCGAACAACGATATCATGTACATAAACGAGGTGTCTGCAATTGAGGTATAGGTGGTTTGCTCGAAAACTGTCACATAGAAATGACATCGTGTGGCAGTTTGATCGCCTCGTCTCAGGAGTTGATGCTTGCCTGGGCTATATGAGCGTTTCGATATTGGTTTACTTGTCTGGCTCACCAATATGCTCAGTTTCTAGTAATTGGCTGCTAAACTCGCGGTATTACAGTTCCAATGAACGCAAGTGAGATTAAAGACAAAACCAAACGAGTGACGAACCGAACTGAAAGTTTGTCGTAGAGGGGCACACGTGATAGGCAGCACTGAGCACGCCCTCCATCATGATCGCGATGCCGATGGCGTAGCACAGACCGTAGTGCTCCGGGAGACCGGTGTTCTCAAACACAATCACACACATTCAGCTTCAACAACGAAACACAGAGAATTGACACGCTGATTAGTGCAACCAATCGATACCAGCGCTCGAGTGACCTATTTAGTTTTGTTTAAAAATTTTATGTCTGCAGTCTGTCTGGTAACTCTGATTGACGCTAAATTGCGACTGAAACACCTTCTATTGTGGTAGTGAACGGAACACTGAGACTGAATAGCAATCAGCTGGCCAGTTTCACTGAGTGCGTTTGAAAAAAGAAATTCCCATGCTTTTGCTGCTATTCTCACCATCACGGGCGAGCCGGATCGCTTCCGCTGTGCCCAGTGCAGACGCGAGCGGACGTCCCGTGCGGCGACGAGCAGAACGAACAGGAAGCCAAGCGCCAGGTAGCCGACGTTGCTGGAAAACGCTGCCATTACAAGTGTGTCGGTGGGAACAGCAAAAACACACAATCAGTTTGATTGGCTGCATTTGAAGTAATTCAATGCTCCCAGAATGAATGACACAGTAGCAAAGTACTGGAAAACCCATGCGCTTATTGAGCAATTGCAGCGCATTTAAACTTTCCAAATAAAAAACACCGACAATCGCTGTTGTGGGCAAACCTGAAAACAGCGTTGAACGCATAAAAGTTGAACAGCGGACGCGAGCAGAGTTGATTGTAGTAGCAGAGGTCCTGGTCGCCGCGGTCAGTGCTTGTCTCCAGCCAAACAAACACAAGCTGCACAACGGGCAAAGCGTAGAACACTGAGATCGTCAGCAGATTCCTGCGGTTTTTTCTAAAGTTGTCTGTTTTTTTCGTTGACCACCTCCAGTCGAACTCTAAATTATAGGGAATCAGTTGATTGGTTGGTGTTCATGTGATGCATGCTTTATATGCAGAACGACAGACTCCGACGGATGATGCTCCACAGCAATGCCTGCACAGAAAGCATGCATCACGTGACCACCAACCAATTACCGTATTACCTCTAATAAACCCCCATGGGGGTTTATTTCTTCAGCGACTTCTGGGGGTGGGGGGTTTATTTTGGGGGGGGGGGTTTTATTTTTGGGGGGGGGTTTATTTTGGAAACCATTTTTAGGGGTGGGCAAAATGGCAAAAATACCTTCCATGGCAGGAAGGAAGTCGCAGAAACTTCTACTCTACATAGAAATTTCCTTTTACAACAGCCTTTTGTAATGAAATTACCATTAACTCATTCATTTGGGGCCTTTGGTAGCACAATTTCATCATTTTCACTGCAACCAGCCACTGAATTCACTGTTTATGTGTATGTTTTTCTGGGTATGTGTTTCAAACAGGTTTCCAATAATCCCCCATGGGGGATTATTTTTGGGGGGGATTATTTGGAAACTTATCGAGGGGGTGGGGGTTTATTTTTGGGGGGGGTTTAATTTTGGGGGGGGTTTAATAGAGGTAATACGGTAGCTGATTCCCTATTCTTTTACCTATTCAGTTTCTGCCAACTTTATCCAAAAACAAAGATTCCGAGTGAAACTGAAAACAGAAACCAACAACAGTTTTTCTAATTCGCGACTCACCAAACGTACAGCCGATACTTGCGATCGCGCTGCTGGTGGTGCTTCAGTGACAGGTCGGCAACCGTCAGCGTCACCTGACGAAAAGCAGCCGTGTTTGTGTGGTGTGTTGCTGGGTGCGCTGACCAATCACGCCGTGCTGACGCAAAATGCAGCCAATCAGCTGACAGCAAACTGAGCACATACTTTGGTGCGTGCGATGTGTTTGTTCGTGGCAGCGTCGTGCAACAGATCTATTTCCTCCGAGCATTCCGAATCGTCCGATATCGAGTCCCCCGGCGTGTCGAAGACGGCTGCTGCTGGTTGATCCACCGTGATTTCATCATCATGAATGTCCGCACCCGGCTCGCCTGCAAAGTCGGAGAGGCAGAAGAATGATACAGGAAAACAGAACTGGCCTTGGATGGATTGCTCCGATTGGATGAACTAGCATTTACGTCACCAATCAATGTGCCACATTTCAGTGGTTCAATTTTTGAATCTGTTCTGTTCTGTTTCAATCAGCACCTTGAAGTGTCAAGCAAGTGCAGAAGGAAGCAAGTTATAACCAAACAGCCAATGCCAAAGACAAAAGGAACGTTTTGAACCAGCCGCGAAGCGTGACAGACGCACAATTTTTCGCGTCTGGTCAATGAACAACACTACACCAGCGACTGCGATGTCACCCCATCGCCCTAAACTGCAACTGCACGACCCCCCCCCCGTGATCAACCACGTTCAATGCTCGCTCACCAGCAGCAGTGCCAGCGGACGTACTCCGCATGGTGCCGTAGTGGGCCGCCGCAGCACCGCCGTCATCGTCCGTGTTCAGCAGCGGTGCCGAGCTGCTTCGATCGCGTGCCGCCCGTCGCTCAGCGGTCTCGCCACGACCGTCGTTGCCGCCAGCTGCAGTGGGCTCGTCAATTTGCGCGTACGACTGTGCGCAATGCTCGTCCGTTGCGAATTGGCGTCGTTCAATCAACTGGGCGAGCACGAACGCAACCACGTAGAACGCACACAGACACAGCACGGTGACGCCCATGGGCACGATGTAGTTGTTGCCTGTGTGCTTGGCTGCATCAGTGACATCTCGAATCGAAACACTGGTTGACGATCGACTTTGTTGAGAAAAAGAAACTGAAGTCGAACCGTAAGTCATGGGTAGGCTGATTTGCTGCTTTTAAATAAGGCTCATCATTGCTGATTGGTCCAAATGTCCAACCTGCTCATTGCAGCCAACAGCATGTTTTGCAGTTTGACTACCGTTTCATGACCCATGATCCTGTTTTTGTCAGGTTTTGGATAAAAAAAGTTGAAAGTCGAGCGCACTCACTCGCGATTTCGGGCGTGATCAGCAGCGTCAGGTGTTTTGTTCGTGACTCGGTCGGCAGGACACTACCTGGAGCCAATGTTTTGGAGTAGATCTTTGAAGCCAAAAACAGAAAATAAAAAAAATTCAATAAACAATTTACGAGTGCGACTGATACAGCGCATTCCGTGCGTGCACTTGTAATCACACGGCATCACCACGACCACCACGTAGAATCTGTCGAGAAGCTGCCGCTGAAATGAACGTCGCTGGTGAGCGTTGAATCCAAAAAATAAAGCTCAAAAGAAACAAAGTCAGTTTTGAAGTTGATCTTTTCTCGAACATACCGTGATTGACATGGCAGAGAGGCGTGTCATCGTTTGGTGGAACCCGCTGTACGTTACGGTCGACTCGAAGTCCAACATTGGACACTGAAGTAGGAATGGATAAGATTCATGGAGCCTGTAGAAGACAGCTTTGAGTCGTTGATTTTGTGAATTAGACCTGGATGGGTCATAGCCGCATAGGCCAACCAAATGAAAATAGAAAGCACACAAAAATTGACATGCAGAGATTAGGATGGTGTGAATGTGGAACGAACGCCAGAAAAGTTTGCACGAAGTTAGAAGTCCCCACCAACAGCACACACCTGTATCGGTTGCACGGACATGGTGGCACAGATGCGGTCGTGGCTGTGCGCCCGCACCATCACGGCGTCCACGCCCTCCGGCATCACAAACCGCACCGCCCACGGCTCCGATGGAGACGCCGAAAACGAACGGTTCTCATTCAAACTGAAAATCACGCGATTTTCTTCTCTACGCTTGTTGCAAAAATTGATCATGACAAACTGTGAATCAAAACGCAGTCTGCTCATTCTAGCATTTGAATCTGTCGTGCTGATTGGCTGAATAAAGCCAGTTGACCAAACCAGTGAGCCATATTCAAAAGCAGCCAATCAGCAGATCGCAAGTGACATCTACAATTTCGTTCTAAAAATCGCCACTGACGCGATGTCGAATCGATCGACCACCGAAGTGCGCAGGTCGAACGAGAGTGGCTGCGGATGAGCGCTGGACAACTCAACGTAGAGAAATCCATGTTCAGTGTTGCGCAAATCGTCAACATCGGAAATGGTGCTGCTGGCGCTGTCGAGATGGCCGTCAACAGCGGCATCGTTGGCGTGGCGTCGCTGGTCGCTGGTTGGCGATGCGCCCGCGGCAGCCGCAGCAGCGTTCACGCCGTACGGACACAAGATCAGTGACACGCGGTCGTAGAAGTAGCTGCGGTGCAGTGAAGGAGTTTGATTCAATGGATCAATCAACTAAATGCGAACGCTGGCCATTGTGATGAAACTCATGTTGACCTCGATAAAATGAACACCCGCTAAAGGACTTCGCTCTCTTGTTGAACGTGGGACTTGCTTTAAAATGCACAAAGGTCCGTTCGTACTTTGAATTGAAGTGAACGACTGAATTGATGTTATTTCTTGTTTGCGTCCAAACACGTTTTCAGTGACAAACGTTTCAACATGAAGGCGTCAAAATCAAAAAAACTGGATAAACCCCAAAACGACCACCACAACACACATTCCATTGTCGTCGGTTGCGACACGAAACGGCAGCTGTGCCGAGCTGATCGCACGTCGCCCACGCACGACGGCAAGCACGGGCATCGTCAGCGACTGATTGTAAATTCGCAGGTGGACGCGAGCAATCGCACCCTGAAAACGTGAGATGTAATGCAATTGGACAAGCGTTGATACGATTACAATGACCATCATGACATCGGAACGAAATCGCTGGATCTTTCTTAGATATCATGAAGTTCAAAACAATTAAAAAGGAGAAACACGATTCAATAAAAAAACCGTTTTGTCCGAGAAACAGCCACGCCACATGTCGCTCACCACGGTGATGTTGTATCTGTAAACGACGAGCTCGCCATCGGGCGCCGTGTCGTCGGCGTACGTCCGGTTGAACTTTGCATCGGTGATGCGCGACTGCTGCTCGGCACCGCCGTTCACAAACACGACACAAACGGAGACACAGAAATACGTGAATAATGTGACAGCTGGCATTGCCGTTCCGTCAGGTTATGTTGCTGACTTTCAACAACATCATCGACTCTAAATAAAAAAGTTCAAATTCAGTTGTGACGTCGACATTGTAAAATGTAATTGATCGAATTTCAAGCCGGTAAACTGTTTTTAGTTTTGATTGAGGACAATCAGTGGTTTGACGGGTCAAAACACAAGAAGAGGCATGATAACGGTTTGAAAAAAGGGTAAAAAAGGGGTAAAGGAGGTCACCACCATAGTTGTTCCAGAGCCGGGGGTTTGGGGGGGGGGTCCCATCCAATCCCCTCGGGTGTCATTCGGGAGGCGATCCTGTTCGCCCCCTGATTGATTTAGCTGAATTAAAAAAATGGAGCAAATTTTCCAGATAGATAGATAGCTGGAAAATTTTGGGGGGGGCCGCGGGCGGGGGGGGGGGCATGTGACTTTGGGGGGGCCGGTCAAAATTTTGAAATCAGATAGATAGATAGCTAAAACGCTAAAAAGCTATAAAAACAGCTAAATAAAGCTTAAAACATTTCAAAAATCAAGTATAAACGCATATTTTAACTAAAATTAGCGAAATTTTTAAGAATTTCGAGCAAAAATGGTCAATTTTGGTCAAAAATTGACTCACTTTATGTCTTGGAAGACTTACATTTTCAGATAGATAGCTGGCTGAAAAATTTTTTTGATAGATAATAGCTGAGCCGAAAAAACCTTTCTGATAGAGACAGATTCGAAAATTTTTGGGGGGGGCCGGCCCCCCCCCCCCCCAGGCCAGTACCGTGGGCCCAAACAAATTTTCGAAGGGGGGTAGGCGGTGCCGTGGGCTTTTAATTCAACAATTTAACCAGGCGGAAGAACGACCAAACAAATGATATGCAGGGGGGCCCGAATGACTCCACGGATTTTGCAGGATTTTGAAAATTTTGGTGCCCTCCCCTCCCCCCCACACCTCCCCCTGCCTGTGTCTTGGCACCCCCCACCCCCCCCGCCCCCGCCCAACAACAACACACCCCCCCTACTTCCGCCCCCCCCCCCCCACCAACCCCCCCCAGGGGGGCAATCGGACGCTCTCCGTTGCGAGGCGAATCGTCACCTTATCTGCATCGGAAATGGTAGGCTAAGCTTTGGGACGCTCAAAAACTTCATCGCAGATGTTGTCGAAGACCTAAAATCAGTCGATAAAACGGCCATACAAAATCGACTGATAAAAGGTTTTACGAGGTATAATCAAAGAAAATTTTGGTGGAAGTTTCCCCGAAAAATTCGTAAGCCAAAATTAAGGTCTTTCAGAGCATATTAGAGGAAAAATTTTCGAATTTTTTTTTTATAAAAAAAGTCGGCATTGGATTTGGTTTGGCTTGGACCTCACGACTCTTGCAAGCAACCACTTATCAAAAACAAACAAAATTTCATTTTTAAGTATATAACAACCCTACATGGGGGGGGGGGGGGGGGGTGCCGACCAAAAAGTGAGGGGGGCGGGGGGGGGGTCCGGGCCAACCTATGGTAACGTGGGAACCCCCCCAGGGCCGAGACCCATGGGGGGGGGGGGGGTGCATTTTTTCAAAATTTTCTGTGGGGGGGTCCACCTACGGTTGATAACACAAAAATGAATCTCCCTTCCCCTCTTCCTCTCCTCCTTTTTTTTTTCCTAGAACAACTATGGTCACCACTGAAACAAAATCTGTAACGTTCCGCCATAGGGATAGAAAGAACCAGTTTTTATTTTTTTTGTCACAATTGAGTGGTGGATTCGACAATTGAAAACTTGGATTTGTTTCGAAGACTCGAAAATTCAAATTTTATACTGGTAAAAAAACCGGTTTTTTTATTTTTGACATAAAAACGGTTAAAAACCGGTTTCTTTTCATGAAAAAACCGGTTTTTCCACGCCATCTCTATTCCGCCATACGGGAGTCATTCGGGGGGTGCTTGCACATCAAATGTGGTTCTTCGGACTCATGGCGTGATTGATTTAGCACAACTTTAAATTTTAAAAATTAAAAAAAATCTTTAAAAAACAAAAAACGCTAGTTAGAACTCAGAAGAACCACATTTGATGTGCAGACGCCTTTCGAATGAGTCCCGTATGGCGGAACTTTCCAGATTTTTTTTGGTGACCTCTCGCTTGCCCTTCTTTCAAATAGTTATCCGGCCGGCCCCCCCCAAAAAAAATTTTCAAATCTATATCTATAAGACAGGTTTTTTTGGCTCAGCTATTATCTATCTAAAAAAAAATTCTCAGCCAGCTATCTATCTGAAAATTTGTCTTCGATGACATAAAATGAGTCAATTTTTGGCTAAAATTGACCTTTTTTGTTTGTAATTCTTGAAAATTTCGCTAATTTTAAGTAAAATACGCGTTTATACTTGATTTTTAGTGTATTTTTAACATTATTTTGCTGTTTTTATAGCTTTTTAGCGTTTTAGCTATCTACCGTACCTATCAGTACCGAAGGCGAAAGCAAATTTTCGCGGGGGGGGGTGTCGTCGTCACGTGGGGGGGGGGGGTGCCAAAAATTTTTCAGTGGGGGGGGTCCGTCATGGTACAGTGACACCCCCCCCCAGGCGTGGGCCATGGGGGGGGGTGCACTATTGTAGAAAATTTTCTGGGGGGGTGCACACCCCCCACCCCACCCATGAGATTTTTTCGCTTAAATTTTGAAGGAAAAACGCCAAATTTTGCTGCAAAATCTTTGAAATTACAATGAAGAATGTCAAGTTATCATATATTTACAAAAAAAATTTGCTCCAGCTATCTATATCGCCCCCCCAACTAGGGTTAGGGGCTTTGAAAAAAAATTTTTTTTTATTTTTTTTTTCGTTTTTTTTTAAAATTTGGATTTTTTTTCAAACTTAAAAAAAAAATTGAAAAATTTTTCTTCTACTTTGCTCTGAAAATTCGATTTATGGCATAATTTTTTGAAAGTTCAAACCAAATTTTCTTCCCAACTTCTTTGTGTGCTTAGGTACATGTCATTATTTGGTCATTTTGACCGACGTACTCCATGTTTTTCGATTTGGATGACTTCTAGAGTCAATTTTTAGCGTTGAAATGACTTAACTGAATTGAAATATCGTTTCAGAAATCGTTTTCTTGCAACTTAGAACATGTTTTTTCAGTCGGTGGTAGGCCATGAGATGAACATGATATTTTGTTGATTGGCGTATGTTATAGGTCTACAATGGAGTTGTGCGATATATTGTTAAACAATTGGAGCGGAGATGTTGGTTAATACCACATCACACGACCGTTTTTCAGATACCCGATAACATGGCCACATGTTAAAACTTGCGTGCTGAGCTAAACTAACGTGTTAAACTTGCGTCTGTCAGTTGCCCGCAACGTGATCGCGAAATCATGGTACGTGTTTTCGATACGATGATTTGAAGAGTGGGCTCTCGCCATGTGGCAGATAGCATAGCTGGTTGAACCTGAAAGTAAGTGTCTTGGGGGGGGGGGGCGACCGGGTCGACAGGGGTTGCCGACTTAGCTACAGCAAACAGGAATTTTTGAACACAGTCAAATTTTGGTAATTTTCTAAAGAGGAACAACTAAGAACGGTTCAATATTCAAGTACACGTCGAAAATTGTCCTGTTTTACTGTTGAAAATGCAACTTTCCCTCTATGAAATGGACATAATTTCAATAAAACACGATTTTCGCTCTTATAGTTTTCCGGATCGTTCTGAAAATAGTCTAGATGAACTCAGCTCGACGAGACGCTTCGAACAAACCTAACTTGTAAAAAAAATTTAAAAAATTTTTTTTTTTCAATTTTAAAAAAAATCCGGATTTTTTTCCCCCTAACCCTACCCCCAACCCCTCGGCTCTGGAACAACTATGATTCAGATCGGAGCGTACATACGTTAAGTATAATTGACAGGACTGGACTGGCATCAAAAGTTCTGCGGGATGCGTTTCATCTTACTTTTATTTATCAAGCAAGTAGCGGTTGAAAAAACGAGTGTCAAAGAACAAATCAAACGACGTGAAACAAATATCACAATTAGTGGCTAGTTTATTTTAAATTGATCAGTTAGTAGAGGTGTGGGAAGCGGCAGTCATGTCACGTCACCAGAACTTTCAGAGCTGATCATTGCCACGGCCAGAGCCTTGAAAAAATCAAAAACAATTCTTTGAGCCCGTCGTCATTGCGCATTATTGCTAGGAACTTTTGTTTCCTGTTTTTGGTCGATCGGACTCTATCCCGCTTTTGGGTGCGTTCAGTTTAGAATAAAATTGAGAATTGAGAAAAAATTAGAAGATGACACAAAAACCAAGTCTTCAACAGACCTCCTGCATTTCACGTTTTATCTGGCTGGGGTCAGGCATCATCGCGTGTTCCACTTGTGGCCGATCGAGCAGTTTTTTGATTCGCAGACCTGCGTAGTACGGCGAGTGCGTGACCACTTCCGCTGCTGACCATCGTCTGTTCGGATTGTACAAAAACGTAACTTGCAGAAGGTCCAGCAAGTCAGGCTCATATGATGGCGACGTCTCAATCTTCTGAACTTTTGTTAGAAAACAATCAAAATTCTGTGTGCAATTCTTTTGTATTTTCTCATTGGAACAAAGTGTTTCGATTATTTCGATGTTCATCATAGTTTCAGCTTCTATCTGTAAATTTTCGAAACTGTTTCCGTAAATCCAATGACCATTGTTTGTTTCCTGATGTTTGAAAATGTGTTTTGATTTAATGAAGGCTTTGGTTCAATTTTACATCTGATTTTTTTCTGAATTGGTTTTGAAAAGAACCCAACTTGACCGGATTCGAAACCATAATCGGAACTTTTGTCCCAGTGAGGCATAGCCTTAAAAACTTAAAAGCATGTCCCACTGATTTCAATCCCTCAGGGTTCTCGACTTTTACCAGCCATGATGGATATACTGGTTCGTCCGGTTTCATGGATTGCATATCCTGAAAAAAACATGCGTGTTTCCAACTTATTTCACCCAATGATGTGCAAACAAGCCAGTCGCGTCGTAACAGATATTGTGGGTGTTCCGAGCGTGTTGACGATGAGCTGCATCTGCTCCTTGACGTCGGTGCCTGGCCAGAAGACATGACCGACCACAAGCTCACATAACACACAACCGGCAGACCAGACGTCGATTCGAACGCTGTAAAAAGCACTCTGCAGGCACAGCTCAGGCGCTCGATAATACCGCGTCACCTATAGAAATCCTAATTATTTTTGTTTATAGCACACAACTCTGTCATAACTAGAGATGTCAAGAAAAAAAAATTTCTATTTTTTTTCTTTTTTTGAAAAAAATTTTTTTTTTAAATTTTTTTTTAAAAATGAAAGTTGTTCAGAATTTTTCAGGGAGTCCGAATATCACCATCTGAGGAGCCACCGACTTACCATATGACCCCCACTCATATGGGAGGAGGGTGAAAATTTCAGACTTGGTTTCGGCGACCCCATTTTCCCACCGACGACATCACGTCTCGTGTTTTGCCTCTCAATTCACCTCAAATAACACGGAAACAAGTTCAACAACAAACCGGTGTGATCATGCTGACGACACGAGGCGAAACAGCAACGAGCAACCAACGAAGTTACGCTTGCAGTGGCAGACAGTGCAATTTCGACCTTTCGAGATCCTGAAAAACGATGCGTAAATGTGAGTTCTCTGCTTCTATCTCACCTTAGCGGCATCGGAATTTGTTGAACTAGCCTTTGCGACGCTCAAGTACTTCAATGCGCGAGTCGATCATCACTCACCAAGGCTAAAAACAGTCGATAAATCAATCCAGAATACCACCTGCAGCGTTGAAGACTAAGTGACAAGGTAAAGTCAAAGAAAATTTTTGTTGAACTTTCGAAAAATTATGCCAAAAACGGCATTTTCAGGGCACATTAAAGAAAAAATTTCAAAAATTTTTAATAAAAAAATAAAAATAAAATGCTCATTTTTTTTTACTTTTTTTTTTAAAATTAAAAAAAAATTTTTTTTGCCCCTTACATCTCTAGTCATAACAGGGAAACACAAACAAAAAACCAAAAGCCCAAGAAACAGCAGCAAAAACCTGGTATTGGCTGTTGAGCTTGCATCTCGCCATGCTCATCTTTGCGTTTCCAAAATCAGTCAATTTAATCAAATTGTTGTCTGGATTCAGCAGCAAATTGTCAGGTTTCACATCACGATGACAGATGCTCGCTGCGTGAACATACGCGAGCGCTTGGAAAAGCTGGAGCAACAAAACGGGTATTACGGTTGTTTTGAACAACACTCGATTGGATGGAAAATTGCAGCTGACCTTACCTGGTAGCTCCAAAGACGGGTGTGTTTCGGTGGCACGTGTTCGTTGTTGCGTTCCAGTTGTACGAGACGCTCGTGCACAGTCATTGGCATGAACTCAAAGACCATCTGCCAGCATTGTCGTTGTTCCCCTTGCAACTGAACCAAACAAAGTGTATGTACTTCACTCCACCCACACATGATTCATGGTACCTCTTTTTTATTTGTTCAATTAAAAAATACCCAAACCTGAGTAACGAAGAAATACATCATGCGTGCAACCGTGTCGGTGTTGAGATGAAGGTGACTATAAAAGAAGAACTGAATTACATAAATAGCAATCATCAACGTGCAATTATTGAATTTCAAGGTGTTTGAAGAATTTCGCGAAAACTATAAAAAAATCCGACATAGCAATCAGGCGCGCTGCGTCACTGTTATCGGTAGGCCACGTTTTTCTGATGGCGACCAGTGTTTTCACGTTTTGATCATCACTGATTCTTAACGTGGCCCTATAGACGTTGCTGAACACTCCATGGCCGCATAGTTGCTGGTCGCATAGAATGATTTTCTTTCGGTCGAAATCGCCTTTAGTTACCGTGACAGATTATAGAAGCTTAGGGTTGTCAACTATAGTGGAACCACACAAATGATTTTATAATGCTGACCGGTACTGAAATTGAGTCGCATAGCGGCGTATTTCATTGCTGGCCCCTTCGTTTTTGTTCCAGCAATTTGCAGCGTCGTACTCTGGAATGTTTTAAGGTGGCAAACGTCGACTGTGTTAACGCCAAAACTCAAACCAAAAGCAAGCCCAATGTCAAATTGTTCGACGTGGATGAAACGTAGCTCACGACGCGAGTCACGTTCTGAGTTCACTCACGCGTGTTGTGCGATAGCAAAAAAAGTTCCAGTAGTGAATATGAGTATTAGTAAAGTTTGTCGTAAACGTTTTCTCAGTGGTGTGGTTGATTACCGTTGATGTTGATCTCATTGTTGGAGACTGAGTTTGCTGTGTCACCGGGATTTGTAGCGATTGATGCGGACGAGATTGGCGTTTTTGTTGTTGTTTATCCTGGCTGCTGTCATCGCCAAGCTTTTGGGATACCTTGAACAGGTTTAAAAACCACGAGGAACGGCGTCGTTTCAGCTTTTTTTGTTTAGAAGAGGTCGAGCGGGAGTGGTGATGACGATGATGATGATGATCTTGGTCTTTCATGGTGCTTAAACAGGACTGCCGACTAGTGTTTCGGGGAGGGCGTGTGAAAAAAATTGTTGTAAACGATCGAGTTGATGTTCACTGTTTATACGTGTGTTCATTCAACGTTGTTTCATTCCGGAGGGGTTAGGAGCAGTACCGAAGATGAGGGGGTGGGGGGGGGGGGGGTGTACGCCCCTAGCACGAAGTTGCGCCTTGTGTGAAGAAAGGTAGAGTTTGAAAAAAGTAAAGATCCCAGTATTTTTTAATTAAAAAATATTATAAAT
>JASANC010002426.1:0-38930 GCA_030248135.1 Theristus sp. LFF4_11 | reverse complement strand
ATATGGTATTGCGTGGGATTTTTTTGCATAGGTTTTAGATTTATTTGCGTAGCGTGGACTTTCAAACAATGCCCAACTTGACATAGTTTTCTTGCCAAACAATTTCAGGGCCGTATTGTTTCAGATTTATATAGTCAGTTTCCTTAAGCGGCATGTAATGCGATGACTCAAAGTTATGAAACAACTCTGCTTTGCGACACATTTCCAACAGTAGTTGAAGCTAACGGCAAGAAACAGGGACAGTTTGTGATCGTTGCCTAATAGCTGAGAAAAGCCCATCACCACAAATTGTTATCGACCTTAGTTGGCGCTGTATCTTGACAGGAATACGCACGCTGAGCGCTGACATAACAAAAGGTGTGCGGTGAAACGACTGGAACTGTCGAACTTTTTTTGCTGAAAAACCGCATCAGTTGCATAATGCGGAAAATGAAACCACATTGCAAAAGAAAAATGTTCGCCATTTGGTGCAAGGGTTCGGGTACAATATGAAAAGCTACTCGGCAAAATTCAAACTCCAGTAGGCTTGCAATTTATGGGTTGAAAAGGCTCGCATCATCCTAGGTATGAGAGTTTCGTATAGCTCATCTGTGTGTCATCAAAGTTGTCGTACACAAATGCGACTTATTCAACAAACTTTGTAACACGCCGCTAAAGAAGTATAAAAAAGCTGAGTTCAAAGGCGGAAAATGTTGTAAACTAATACACGATGCAAAATACACTTTGAGTGCCAATAAAATGAAGTATCTGACAAAGTGCAACACACCGAAACCTGCAACTCCAGCATTCACGAACTCCAAACAAAATGTTCTCGGACACTGATTGGTTGAATTGTAACAAAACCGTACCGATCAGCGCTTTGCCGGTAAAAATGCAGTCATAACAGGCTGCTGATGTGCAAAAGCGATCGCGTCAAGAATGATACAGCGACAGAACAACAAGTTGATGAATATAAAAGCATAAAAGGACAGAGAATGTGTCTCTTCTGAGCGTTTGTTCAACTGTGGCGCGGTGTGAACGAAATTGTTGCGTAACTTTAAAAATGAGAAGACCAAACCGGGCAAACCAAACGGCGTCTTTGTTTTTGCCATAAACGTTGCGTGTTTCTTTGTGAAATTCCGGCTCTCTGATGAATTTTGCAGACCTCTCGGCTAAAACTAAAAGACGCAACGAGCGTGTATCAACAGTTTATGTTACTCGAAAGTGTTGGTTTTCTAGCTTTTCGAACGCATTCTCGTCTCATAAGAACGGCTAAAACTACATCAAAAATGGTGCAACGCGGTGTTCCGTTGTGCTCTTGCTCTTGCGTGTTGGAGTTTGGGTGAGAAAATTAGTAGTTTTTGCTGGATGGACCAAAAAATAATGACTTTTATTGTGGTGATAAAAGCGATTTGATCGAACTTTGCTCTGGTGGATGTTCGTTTTTTAGAACTTTTTATTGCCACGTGAGCGTACACCCCTAAATATTGCGATATTGACACGTGCACCACAAACGTGTTCTGGAAAGATGAATGAAGCGTCGCCATTCAGAGATCCGCTGTAAGCCGTTAATGAAGAGTCCAACGTGTGTAAAAAACATCACTTTCTCAAGAAGAACTTCACTGCTTCAATTAGATTCTTTCAAGTTTGAACGGAAAACTGAGAGACAATGCGCGAAAAGGTTTCAAAAAACGTCACACCATTTGTTGTTTTTGTAAAAATGGGAAATGGGAATTTCCGTTGTTGTAAAAATGGGAATGAAAACACGCCCGTGTAGTGGTAAAACCGTAGATCTTTGTCAAGTTTATGGCTTTTTAACCAAAGTTTATGAGGTGCGAATGTGTGATGATAAATGATTGATTGCGAAAAAACGTTGTTATTAATCACGGGAAAGAATTATACTGTACATATCAAATTGAGTTTCTTTTAGATTTTTTCGGATTGCATCAAAAAAATCTGTAGAAAAGAAATCTAAAAAAAGTTGAAAAAAAAATGAATGCAAAAGTTCCACACCATGGTGACGGTATAATAGACTGCCAAAATATAAAAATAGTCTCAAGCTTGAAGATTTAATACGGTATGGCCGATTAAACATGGCAGTTTTTTTTTCAGGGGTCAAGGAGCGCGCGAATTTTGAATGTAAGAAAAAAGACGTTCAGAAACCAAATTGTGTGCCAAATTTGACGCGTTTTTTTTAAACTAACGGATTATCCGCGCTATTTTGTTCATTCTTTTTCCGTTGCACACATGATTGGGAATTATGTTTGCATTTTTGATAAAGACAACTCCTAGTCTGCGACTGATCCCGCCTTGATGGACTGCCTCATTTATTCGGCCATACTGTAGCATTCACAAAAATGCCCGAAATGCGCACCTGGTTCTGTTTGCTGCCGTGAGGCCGGCATCTGCCTGATGCTGCCAGAATCGATCAAACGCAGTCCGCTGGTTGACGTACATTTACAAAGTTCAACAACTTTCGTTTTTTTTCACGCACTAAACTTTCACAACAAAATTCAAAAAAAAGTCCATTTACGTGTAGAAAATCTGAAACGCAAAACCGTCAACTCCATCTTAGTCGCATTTTCAAGATCGGTTTCTTGAATCGACACTGCAACTACACTTGTTTTACTTGTGTGTCCTTCCTTGTCATCCGGCTCATAAAATTGTTGTGTCGTATTCGATTGTTTTGTGACACACGCTAATAATGTTAGACGACCGTTAGGCAAGATTTTTGAAAATATACAGGGTGAGCCAAAAAAAGGTTCCAATTCTAAAATGCTCTCACAAGCTTGTGCTGAGGTGTTTCGAGCTGAAAATTGGAACACTATTAGAAAACATTTGGAGGTTTTTCTGACCAAATTTTTGTTACGGTATGTTGCCCCTATCACTCACTACAGCAGAATATCTGAAAAACATGAAAAATCGATAAATGTTGTGAAATACAAAAGGAGGATTTAGCTGTAACAAAGGGACCCTCATACATTGTAGTTCAAAATTTTTGAACACTGTTAGAACACTTTGGGAGGTTTTTGTGATTAAATTTTTTTGCTTACACATATCAGTTCACTTTTACAGTGTAATTTTCAAAAAAATAGCAATTTTTGACGAAAAAACAATGGTTATCCATAATCTCACTGTTTATCTTGCTCATAAACTGATTTCCAAACTGATGCATCGTCACGCGGGGTCAAATTGAGTTTTGTACGAAATTTCCGAACCACTGTTGAAAAGTTATTCGCATGTTCCCACCAATTGGCAGACCAGACTCGCTGCTCTGCCGTCCACACTTAACCATGATGGCAGCAAAGACTGAAAATGGAATTGCGTCTTTCACTGCAGAAAACAACTTGTCTGCTGTGGTGAAAATATCAGAGTGGCAATTTGTGTGAATTAAAAAAAGGAAAAAACAAGTTGCCTCTGGAAAGCTAAGTTTGCATCTGTTCTGAGCAGAACCGCTCACGCACGCTCAGACTCGAAGTGAAACATCAGGGTGATCAAAGACTGTTCAAATGCAATTCGGCATTCGGAATTTTCAAGCCACTGTTTGTGCATATTGCTTTTTTCATATTTTTTTGTGCTGTGAACACTCGGGTTGTCACCAACGTTCATCATTTGATTTTTGTTACAGCTAACTCAACCCTCTGCATTTTACAACATTTGTCGATTTTTCATATTTTCCAGATATTTTGCTGTAGTGAGTGACAGGGACAACATACCGTGACAAAAATTTGGTCAAAAAACCTCCAAATGTTTTCTAATAGTGTTCCAATTTTCAGCTCGAAACACTTCAGCACAAGACAGTGAGAGCATTTTAGAATTGGAACCTTTTTTTTGGCTCACTCTGTGCATTTGCAGAAAGCATATCGGGCTACTTTTGTGTCATACAATGTATATTGAAAAAAATCCGCAACAGACAAGTGCAGATCTCATAGACAGCTTGACTCGCTCGCTGCCTTTTGTTTTTCAAAAGTGTAAAGTGTGTGAAGCCCATAGCTCATCGAAATACAAACTTTAGCTTTCCGGAGGTGCACTTGTCCTTCCGACCATGCCCGCTATAGTGTAACTTTTGTTGTTCGTTTCTTATTTTTGTTTCTCACAGATAACGACGGAGACCCCACAGCAACTGGCTTGCATCAACACCATAATAAGTCACCTCAGAAAAGGCCATTATTCATTGCAACCGATTTTTGGTGGGGTTTCCGCGATTTTACTTCCACTTTCTAACACCTTCAGAACAAAAAAAAATTGAAATAAACATTCACTGTGCACTTTCAAATGCTGCGCGAATAGAACACGCAGAAATTACAAGCATAAAGTTCGTGAAAAACGAATTTTTTCATTCGCAAAAATGATTCATAGCCTGCATGAAAAGGAAACCGAAAAAAAATTACGCATCTTTAGTCCCAAAGCCGCAAGCAAATTATCGGCTCTTTTCACGTTTTTTTGGCTGACCGAAAGATAAATGCGCAATTACAGCTTGGAAATTGTTTCTGAAGGCTCTGCTGCCAAAACGCTGCCTGTCCCTGAATTTAAAAATTTGCATGTGGATTTAGTGTTTCAACGGGATTTTTAGACTCTGAGTAGCATCGCGAAATTTTTTTGATTGCAGCCTAAAAAGCGAATTTTTGAATATTTCAGATTTTACGCCATTCAAAAAAGAATTCGATTATCTGGCTGAACGCAGAATAACAAATCACGGTTTTTGAATTCTTTTCCTGCCTTTCCAAAGCAAATTCACTGCTCATGTTTTTCTCTTGATGAGTTTCTTCAAGCCACAAATTGCACGACATCTTTTTCAAGAATCGAATTTCTTGAATTAAGCCCATTTCAAGAAAGGCTAACCCGATGAAGAACACCATTTTCTGTTTCACGATAGAAACCTCTAATAAACAAATCGTAGCTATCAAAAACAAAACCACAATTTCTCTCCATTCGCGCGGCGGAGGACCGTTTGTGAGAACGCCTTTTTTGGTCCGAAACTTTTGTGCGTGTCTCTGGTTTTTGCAAGCGACTCTGGAACACGCAGCATGGATAGGTCTCCTCATGGACGTTGTTGTCTCAATGTCTGCGTGTGTGTGCGGTGTGAGTTTTGCTGATAAATAGAAAAAACTTGATTCATATGCAAATGTTACTTTTCGGATTTCTGTATATTCGGCAAACTTTCGTTACTTACATTTTTGCACACACCATGGAACACGCGTATAAAGTATTCTCTTGTGAGATTAGCCACGAGATTTATTCTATTCATGACACTATATTGGTGACAATTGCAGCAAAAATTGTTCACAAGGAAAACATACAACGTTTTTTATTGTCGAACGGAAAACCATGCAAATTTGCAGGACTTTTATAGCTGTCGTTTATGTTTTATATCAAAACTGATTGTCTCATCCTCAAACGAAAAAAAACAGCGAAGATCTGATACGAAAAACGTCCCAAATGCTAAAGATCAAGCAATCATGGACATGTAAAACTACAAATATTCATGAATCGGGCACTGTGAACATTGTCTGGCATCGAATTCTGCGGCGCAACTCGTGAATTACATGGTGATTCGGTGACAAAAAACCAGAACAAACTCAAATTTGGTGATGGTGTTGCACAAGAACGCTCACCACTTTCACCACGGCCACCACCACCATGGACCGGTGATCGCGCATCGCAGGCATGCAGGCGTAAGTGTTGTTCCTCAAACATTTTTCAGCTTGCTGATTGGCTGCATTTGATGGTTAGACAGCCAATCAGCGTGCTGCTTTTTGTGAATTTGTTTGCTCAAGTTGAAAAAAAATTGCAAATGTACCCCGAACGCTTTTTTGCGCGTTCCTCTTGAATAATAAGTTGCTACATTTTTATGCTGCTTTTTATTTGTTTGTTTTGTTTGCTTGTACAATTGAAGAGCGAAGGGCCGCTTCGCGTTCAATGAACGTTCCAGATGCGATAGACACAACACATCAAGAAAAGCGCATGCCAAACTACAAAACAAATGTGCCAAAATGTTCGTGAATAGGAAATCTCGTTTTTGGCAAAAAACCGGTACATCCGAAAATATCATGCGGATGCGCGAGCGAGCGAAGCGAGCGGACAGCGCATCACGCATTATATGGCTAATCATGCGGATGCGCGAGCGAGCGAAGCGAGCGGACAGCGCATCACGCATTATATGGCTAAATATGGACCTGCGCGCGTTTTCAAAATTTAGTCGCTGTCCTGCAGCAACGAACATACATGCTGCAAACTTGATACTGTGCACACGAAGAGACCTGCCAAAGTTGCAAACTGTGCCGAAGAAAAATTTCCGCCAGACTTCTTTACGTACGTTCTAGACGCGAATTACCTATTCTGAAATCTTGGTTACTTATTCTTCTGTCTCCTTTTTTTTTCAGCTATGTCATCAAGATGTGTTACCCCTTTCAATTTTTACCTGCGACATTTTGACAGTCAAACAAAAATGTTTCCTGGGGTAATTCCATCCGGAGATTTCGGAAATTGGGTTAATTTTTTACCCAAACCTTGTTTTTGGGTAAAAAATCGGGCATTTTTAAAAGTTCGCAGGGTTTTCACTGGGTTTTGAGTGTTCACCCTTTCAATTTTTGTCTAAAGTTGTTTCAAAACCGAAAAAAATAGTTTCCTGGGGTATCCTCATCCGTAGATTTTGAAAATCCGATTACTTTTTTTGCCCCGAACTTTTTTGGGACAAAAAATTGGGCATTTTCAAAATTTTGGAGGTTTTGACCTGGTTTCAAATGTCGCCCTTTCAATTTTTGTCTGAAATTGTTTCATGACCGAACAAAAAAATTTCCTGGGGTAATTTCAGCTGTAGATGTTGAAAATCCGGTTACTTTTTTGCCCCGATCCTTTTTGGGCAAAAATTGGGCAATTTTTGTCTAAAGTTGTTTCATAACCGAACAAAATAGTTTCCTGGGGTAATTTCATCCGTAGATTTTAAAAATTCAATTAATTTTTTGCCACGACCCTTTTTTTGGGCAAAAAATTGGGCATTTTCAAAATTTCGGAGGTTTTGACCTATTTTCAAATGTCGCCCTTTCAATTTTTGTCTGTAATTGTTTCGTAGCCGAAAAAAGTTTCCTGGGGTAATTTCAGCTGTAGATTTTGAAAGTCCGGTTACTTTTTTGCCCCGACCCTTTTTGGGCAAAAATTGGGCAATTTTTGTCTAAAGTTGTTTCATAACCGAACAAAATAGTTTCCTGGGGTAATTTCATCCGTAGATTTTAAAAATTCAATTACTTTTTTGCCACGACCTTTTTTTGGGCAAAAAATTGGGCATTTTCAAAAGTTCAAAGGTTTTGACCTGGTTTCAAATATCGCCTTTTCAATTTTTGTTTAAAATTGTTTCATGCCGAACAAAAAAGTTTCCTGGGGTAATTTCAGCTGTAGATGTTGAAAATCCGGTTACTTTTTTGCCCCGACCCTTTTTGGGCAAAAATTGGGCAATTTTTGTTTAAAGTTGTTTCATAACCGAACAAAATAGTTTCCTGGGGTAATTTCATCCGTAGATTTTGAAAATTCAATTACTTTTTTGCCACGACCTTTTTTTGCGCAAAAACTTGGGCATTTTCAAAAGTTCAAAGGTTTTGACGTGGTTTCAAATGTCGCCCTTTCAATTTTTGTTTAAAATTGTTTCATGCTGAACAAAAAAGTTTCCTGGGATAATTTCAGCTGTAGATGCTGAAAATCCGGTTACTTTTTTGCCCCGATCCTTTTTGGGCAAAAATTGGGCAATTTTTGTCTAAAGTTGTTTCATAACCGAACAAAATAGTTTCCTGGGGTAATTTCATCCGTAGATTTTAAACATTCTATTACTTTCTTGCCACGACCTTTTTTGGGCAAAAAATTGGGCATTTTCAAAAGTTCAAAGGTTTTGACCTGGTTTCAAATGTCGCCCTTTCAATTTTTGTTTAAAATTGTTTCATGACCGAACAAAAAAGTTTCCTGGGGTAATTTCAGCTGTAGATGTTGAAAATCCGGTTACTTTTTTGCCCAACCCTTTTTGGGTTAAAAATTGGGCAATTTTTGTCTAAAGTTGTTTTATAACCGAACAAAATAGTTTCCTGGGGTAATTTCAACCGTAGATTTTGAAAATTTAATTACTTTTTTGCCACGACTTTTTTTGGGGCAAAAAATTGGGCATTTTCAAAATTTCGGAGGTTTTGACCTGGTTTCAAATGTCGCCCTTTCAATTTTTGTCAGTAATTGTTTCGTAGACGAAAAAAAAAGTTTCCTGGGGTAATTTCAGCTGTAGATTTTGAAAGTCCGGTTACTTTTTTGCCCCGACCCTTTTTGGGCAAAAATTGGGCAATTTTTGTCTAAAGTTGTTTCATAACCGAACAAAATAGTTTCCTGGGGTAATTTCATCCGTAGATTTTGAAAATTCAACTACTTTTTTGCCACGGCCTTTTTTGGGCAAAAAATTGGGCATTTTCAAATTTTCGAAGGTTTTGACCTGGTTTCAAATGTCGCCCTTTCAATTTTTGTCTGAAATTGTTTCATGACCGAACAAAAAAATTTCCTGGGGTAATTTCAGCTGTAGATTTTGAAAGTCCGGTTACTTTTTTGCCCCGAACCTTTTTGGGCAAAAATGGGCAATTTTTGTCTAAAGTTGTTTCATAACCGAACAAAATAGTTTCCTGGGGTAATTTCATCCGTAGATTTTGAAAATTCAACTACTTTTTTGCCACGGCCTTTTTTGGGCAAAAAATTGGGCATTTTCAAATTTTCGAAGGTTTTGACCTGGTTTCAAATGTCGCCCTTTCAATTTTTGTTTAAAATTGTTTCATGCCGAACAAAAAAGTTTCCTGGGGTAATTTCAGCTGTAGATGTTAAAAATCCAGTTACTTTTTTGCCCAACCCTTTTTGGGTTAAAAATTGGACAATTTTTGTCTAAAGTTGTTTTATAACCGAACAAAATAGTTTCCTGGGGTAATTTCATCCGTAGATTTTGAAAATTTAATTACTTTTTTTCCCACGACCTTTTTTGGGGCAAAAAATTGGGCATTTTCAAATTTTCGAAGGTTTTGGCCTGATTTCAAATGTCGCCCTTTCAATTTTTGTCTGAAATTGTTTCGTAACCGAAAAAAAAAGTTTCCTGGGGTAATTTCAGCTGTAGATTTTGAAAGTCCGGTTACTTTTTTGCCCCGACCCTTTTTGGGCAAAAATGGGCAATTTTTGTCTAAAGTTGTTTCATAACCGAACAAAATAGTTTCCTGGGGTAATTTCATTCGTAGGTTTTGAAAATTCAATTATTTTTTTGCCACGATCCTTTTTTGGGCAAAAAATTGGGCATTTTCAAAATTTCGAAGGTTTTGACCTGGTTTCAAATGTCGCCCTTTCAATTTTTATCTGAAATTCAAATTTCACCTTCGAAACTTTTGCAATCGAACAAAAACGTTCCTCACGATAGTTTCATTCGTAGATTCTGAAAATTTAGTTAAATTTTTTCCCCGACCCTTTCAGACACAGCGCATTAAAACCCCTGGCCTACACCAACAGGACGAATACAATGCGTAGCAACCCTCAAATTCAAGGACATAATTAGTTGAAACAAACAAAATTATAAAAACGGCAAATTCGTAACCAAAGTCGTGACGAATCAGCCGTGGAAACTGGCGAAATCGGTTCAAAAACAAAACAAACAGGAGACCTGTGGAGTCCAACGTAATTCAATGCGCTGATCTGGGATTTTGGCTTAGATTTCTTAAAGGAGCACAGTTTTAGATACTGAATCGTGACGATTTCGGGTAAATCGGCCGTGGAAGCTGACGGGCGACATCTCTCAAAAACGAAAAATTAAATCAGTGCGCTGTAAGCCGAATGGGAAGTTCGGAAGAATATATGCCCAACGCATTCTGAATTTTGTCCGATTTTGGGAATTATGTAAAAGTCAGAATATTATCTAAAAATGCGGAGGACGCATATAAAAGGAGGAATATGGCTTTGTGTAAGCAGTGAAAAACTTTTTTGCTTCACAACTATTTTTAAGTTTCTGATGTGGTACACACGGATACAAGTACATAAGAGCCATATTTTTGCGCCGTTTATTTATTATTTCGGTTGCACATGGTAGCCCTCTTATTTTTTGACAAACGAAACTATTACATTCGATGAATTTCGAGCAAATAGTAACATAAAACTACCAAATTAAAGATTACATCTTCGATCACTGACACTGCTTTGCCAAGGACAAAGCGTTGCGCAGATGCATGCATTGGCGAAGGCAATGTTCTCTTCTTGTGGCGAAGGCAATGTCCCCTTTTCGTGGCGAACGCAATGGCTCACGGAACGGACGGTTCAGCCAATATCCACACTCCTCCTACAACAATCTACAGGACTTTGGTACCTTCGGGTTTTTTGGAACTGGGGGAGGAGGGTGAAAATCAACGGAAGACAATACCTTTTTGTCACTGGTATGTACCTACATAGCTGTGCGTACGTCATCAACAATAAAGCTTATGTGCTTATCTGCAGCAACGCTTTGAAGTCTCTGAATTAGGTTGAATGATTTGAAACGAATGATTGGTGATTTGTTTGGTTTGGCAATCTGGTTTGGTTTTGGTGTTCTTTTTCTGAATATCTGAAAAATTCTGCGGTAAAACGATGCAATTGGCAATTGCAATTCTGCGCATCGTTGAGAAATGATGCTCAGAGCGAAAAAAATGACATTAAACAAGCACAAAAACCATTTTTGTCGTGTTTTTAAAATTTGCAGAAACCAAATTTCATTTGCAGAAATTTTTTACCAAATTTCTGCAAATTGCAGAACCGACTTTTTGAAAAAAACCTAGGTCTGTCCCGTGAGTCGTTGCCTTTGCCACAAAATGAGACCTTGCGTTCCCTAATGCCTCTGCGATACACTTTGTCCTGGGCAAACCAGTATCAGCGATCTGAAGTCTGATCGTTATTTTAGTGGTTTTAGTGGTCGCTAAATGCCCGAAATACCGCAAATGTTGAAGTTTTAATTGTCTACAAAGTACATGTGCAACCGAAATAGTGAATAAACGGCGCAAAAATATGGCTCTTATGTACTTGTATCCGTGTGCCATATCAGAAACTTGAAAATAGTTGTGAAGCAAAAAAGTTTCTCACTGCTTACACAAAGCCATATTCCTCCTTTTATATGCGTCCTCCGCATTTTTAGATAATTTACTCATTCTTGGAAAATCCAGAATATGAAAATTGCAGTTTCACGCCAGCAACTATTTTTAGAATAATTTCTCTTGTCTGACCACGTGAACAATTCAGCATTTCAATGCACATTTTTGTTTTGTTTTGGCACAAGCGCGATTCTCGTTTTGCAAACAGATTTGTGTCATCGGTCAAAATCGGACGGACCACCGGAGTGTGCACGGTTGTTTTTCTGTGCGAATGAATTGCGAGAAATTTTCATATCGAAGAGAAAGTCAAAATCAAAATGAATATACGCTTTTTGGGTGGGTTGACGCATGCGCGCTACCCTGCTAAACAGAGCAGCAACTGCCATCTTTGGAGTTAGACTGCTTTTGATAAAACACATTTTCAGAACTTTCCTATTGTTGGCTTAAACAATTGTGAACTTGAAGCGTTGTGTGATAAAAGACCTGCCATAGCCATCCGTCTGATAACATGAACGAGAACATCGACTTTATGAAGAGAAGAGTTTGAACTTTGAACATTGGAAGTTGAACTCAACTTTTGAAATATACAATGCCGTCCCTTCAGTTTGAAAGCGTATTTACAAAGATTTGATCAGAAAAATGCCGATTAAAAAAGTGAGTTTGTATTTTGTTTTGTTTGCAGTTTTGTTGAAACAAGCAATTGCATCTTTTTTCATCCACGCGACAACCGCTGATTGACTGAGTTTGAATGCTGAATGCTGGTCATTTCAGCTTTGGAAAAATACAAATTGGTAAATCAGAGTTGAACGTTTGACTTGCACATTGCATATGTTTTGTGAGCATAAAAAAGATTCGATTACATCGGTCGGCCAGTGGGAACCCATGTGCCCTGCCATAATTCAGTTATCGTTCAATATTATTTCAATTATTTGCGTTTCTCCAGACTAAAACTTGAAAGAATCAGAATAAACGCAATAGAATCTAATGGACAGACAGGCGAGCTCAAGCAAAATCGGTTTTATGCAAGTATACCTATTCGACTTTTCCCTCAGTTTTGTGCAAAAATCGGTGTGTTGTCATTTTGCATTATCCGTTATCGGCTGTTTTGTTTTTCTTCGTCCACATACTTGTTGCAGTTGGAACAGCTCCAAATCTGCCTTGCACTTTTTCAACAAGAAGACAAGACAAAAATGCGTTTTTCCTTCTAGTTCCATTAGAAACAATTGGGTTTCGCATAGTACTACGGCGGTGGTTTTAAAATAGGTATCGCCAACCGATATTTTCAGTTTCTCGCAAAATACAACAGAATTTGGCCGCATTTCCAGAATGTAATTCAACATTTTTTTTGTTTTTCTTTCAATCCTTTACCAGCTCAACCACCAGCACAGCGAAAATCTTCTTAGCTTGCTGCAAAAAAACAACAACTAGAAATGGTTTTCAAAAAGGCAAATTGGTTTTGCGTTATTATTTTTTCGGCTTCACCGTAGCAACAAACAAGCTTCGGATATAAAAAGGCATAAGCGACGTATAAAAATGGCCTGGTATTGGTATACACACAATAATTTACTTGCACGTTCTGTAATTTCCTTCCAAAAAAACACGATAAGCCTTGAAAAATTTTTGCAATAAATCCTCGTTTCAACGGAAACCGCCGAAAGCCGCAATTTACCAGCGTGTTCGGAGTCAGAAATTGCTATTTGCAGGTGCCCGTTTTGTATCGGGATGGTTTGACAATTTTTGTTGGTTTTCAGCAGCAAAATCATTCACCAACCGGTAGAGAGTTACCAATCATTGTTCTGCCGTCGCGTTTTTTCAACAACATTTGCCCCACGCTGATTGGGTGTTCTTTTAAACTTTTAACTTATGCAGCCACAGAGCCAGCGCACGTTTCAGAAGACAAACATTACAGAATAGCCGCGAATCTGTGTTGGGGATTACTTTTGCAGTTCAAATATTTTAAACACCTGCTGCGCATAGCGTTTCAACATTCTGGATACGTTTGACCAATTGGATTTTTCGTAGTTTTATGCGTTGGTCAAGCAAATTTTTTGTTATTATTATGATGTTTATCCAAATACATTCGTGACTGGCACGTAATATGCACGGATGTATGCGCATTGGCGAGCAAGGCAGACAAAATTGAAATTGAAATTGCGACAAGAATCTGTTGTAAACGGTGAAAGGCATTCTGTGCTCATCGTATGGTTTTGGTGTCATGCTGTGGCTTCTGCGTTCGTCTTCGTGTTTTCATCCAAATAAAAATGCCACTTTGAAGAACCATTTTCAACGATTCTTGTGTGCTTACGGTGGCATTACCCGGCTTATTTTGCTAAGCAGGTGCTAAATTTCAACCAAGAAACCAATACAGGTTCACTACATGTACGTACCATACCATAACCATTTTCAATTGTGTGAAGCGGCATTCGTGAAGCAGTATTTAGTGACGCGTGCGTAACATACATACAATATAGCCGCCGTGTCAAAACATTGCCACGAGGTCAGTAAAAAACTGCACATCATAAATGCCGCATTATAATCGGCACACAAAACGCAGCCAACTGACGCCCAATGTTTTCTGCAGTCAGCGGCCGGCGGCATGGCGGGCGCCGGCGCGGGCGACACGATCATCTTCGACGAGGGCACCGTGAAGCCGCGCAAGACCGCCGATGAGCGTCGCGGGCTGGATGCGGCCGTGAACACGGTGCTCGCGACCATCTCCATGATCATCGTCCTCTGCACCTTTCCACTGTCGTTGTTCTTCTGTCTGAAAGTGGCGAAAGAATACGAACGAGCGGTTGGTTTACAGTTTTTGCCGTGTTTCTATATAGGTGACTCTGATATCAGCGGGGTACAATTACGGCCCGCTAATTCCGGCCTGAAGAGTTCCGGCCCGCTCATTCCGGCCCGAAGAATTCCGGCCTGGGATAATTCCGACCCGAAGAATTCCGACCCGGAGAATTCCGGCCCGATGGATTTTCGCCAGCACGAAGATTATTACCAAAAATCACTTCGTGTGCTTTAATATTGTTCGTGCTGGCGAAAATTCTTCGGGCCGGAATTCTTCGGCCCGGAATTGTCTGGCCGGAACTCTTCAGGCCGGAATTCTTCGGGCCGGGTAGTATGCAATGACACGGGACCAAACGTGACGTGACGTGACGTGACTTGACTTGACTTGACTTGACGTGAAGTGAAGTGACGTGACGTGACGTGACTTGACTTGACTTGACTTGACTTTACGTGACGTGACGTGACGTGACTTGAATTGACGTGACGTGACGTGACTTGAATTGACGTGACGTGACGTGACGTGACTTGACTTGACTTGACTTGACTTTACGTGACGTGACGTGACGTGGTCAGCATTAGTTAAAAAAATCAACTAACGATGCAGACGACCACCTCACTCATATTCGCAGGTGATCTTCCGCCTCGGCTCGCTGGTCACCGGCAAAGCGCGCGGCCCCGGTCTGTTCTTCATCCTGCCCTGCATCGACAAGTACCGCCTGATCGACCAGCGCACGATGTCCTACGACGTGCCACCGCAGGAAGTGCTCTCGAAGGACTCGGTCACGGTCACCGTGGACGCCGTCATCTACTTCAAGACATCCGACCCGATCACCTCGGTCACCAACGTCAACGACGCGTTCTACTCGACGAAACTGATCGCGCAGTCGACACTGCGAAACGTGCTTGGCACGCGCACACTCGCCGAGATGCTGAGCGACAGGGAGGGCATCGCGAACATGACGATGAGAGTGCTGGATGAAGGTGCGCAGGGGCAGGGGGTGCTGTGCAAGAGTGCTACGCTGCTTTTTGAACGGGAACATCGTCTCTGGAAAGAACCGTATGCAAATTTTGAAACGATCTTTTACATCAATGCGTTTACCAATATTGTGAAACACTGGGAGAGTCGGTTTCTGAAGAGTACTCGTGGTTAAAACTAAAAAAAAGGCTCATGTTCCCGGTTTCACGGACGCGTCACGCTGTTAAAGCCGGTCAGTTGTTAGGACAAAATCAAAACAGTTGCGGTTTCGCCTGAATTGTTTCCTCTGCGCACAGCGACGGACAAGTGGGGCGTCAAGGTGGAACGAGTCGAAATGAAGGACGTCCGTCTACCGAGCAACCTGACACGCGCCATGGCCGCCGAAGCAGAGGCGACACGCGATGCGAGGGCGCAGTGCATTGCTGCGGAGGGCGAACGCCAGGTAGGCAATGGCCGACTGAACTTGGCACCTTCGTTCAGGGTTCAAGGAGCGCCCGAAATTTGAATGTGCAAGAAAAAGGACGTGTTGTGTGCGAAATTTGACGTGTTTTTTCAGCTAATTGATTCTTCGTGTTTATTCTGTTCATTTTTCTCTCCCTTGCACACGCGATTGAGAATAATCGTGGCATTTATGAAAAAGACAACTCCTAGTCTGTGACTGATCCCGCCTAGATGGCGAATACTGCCTTATTTATTCGGCCATACTGTATAAATGCGTTCACCGTTTATTCAACAGTCACTAATAAGTCAACAAGATAGACAACCGGAAGCTCAACAGTTTGTTCAGCGAGTGACTGATATGATCACGGAAGCTCAACAGCGTGTTGACTATTTTGCTGCTTTTTTCTGAGCTTGTTGAGGAACCTGAGCTCCAGTTTCTTCTTTGCACTGACAATCACTCAAACTTTGCTGGCTTTGCTTTGCAAAGTTTCCTGTGTCGTGCGTTAACGTTCGCACTGGTCGTTCAATGATTCCGTTCCGTGCATAAATGGAGAATTTTTTTTTAATTTTATATTTCATCCATTTTCATTTCCATGAAACAGTATTGAAATGTAAAGCATTGCAATAATGCATGTCTCGTAGCACAGGCCAGTTCAGCGCTGAAGGACGCGTCCGACATCATCAGCAGCTCTACGATCGCGCTGAAACTGCGCCACCTGCAGACGATGTCGCACATGGCCTCCGAGAACCCGAGCACCATTCTCTTTCCGATCCCGATGCAGTGCGTGCTGCCGTTCACGAAACACGCGCCGAAACGCAAAGTGCCGCCGAAGGCCGCCGACGAGCAGGCCAGCAGTTATCTGTCGTTCTCGAACGAAATCTTCGATCAGCCCTACGAAAGCGTCCTACCGACGTGCGGCGTTTGAAATTGGTTTTTGTTGTTTTTTCGTTTTTTTCGTGCGATTATTTTGGCACACCATTATTACAAATTGGCGATGTATCTGCTTTTCTTGAGCGAACCGGTTTTGTGCATTCCAGTTTTTTTGGGAAACTTTTGAAATTTGTGCGTAACTTTTTTGTTTCATTCCGCATGGCGCATACCATAATTATACAATGTGTTTCTAAGTCCAACATGAAAACCATTTCGATTCAAGTGTACAGAATAAATAAACAAAAAAAATCAAAACGATAACACTGTTGAGCGGGTATAAAATCGAGCAAGTTTTATGAAAAGAAGAAGCAATAACAACCGATCACCACATTCAAAAAATTCGTTTCAAAATCCTTCCATACAAAGGCTGGCACTCTGATTGGTCGGTCAAATCAACTCAACCAATCCATCTATTCTCCAATCAATCAATCAATCACTCAATCACTTAATCAATCAATCAGTCAACCACCCAATCGACCACTCAATAGTCAATATGCCACGGCGATGGTTGTCGCGAGTCCGGCGGCTGGCAAATCAACGCCAGCGCCATGGTGACGCTCAACAGCAACAGGCACACGGTCGACATCAGGCCGAATGCGTCGCGCATTTCAACGGCCTCCACCGAGGAGTTGGTGCAACAGAGACACTCCACCGGCGTGCCGTCCAAGCTGGCGAGATAGTCGACGAACGCGGCGCTGTGTTCCAAGGGCGTCGCCGCTGGTGACGTGTCGTTATTGCGACCGTTGTTGTCGTTGTCGTCTTCTTGAGCATTGTGATTCATTGCATTTTGGTCATTGTTTGCGGGCGCCTCGAGCTCCGGCGGAGCAAGGCGGGGCCGAGCGTGCGCCGGCGTCTGAACGGAAAGTTTTGGGAGAAAGTTTGGAGGTTTGAGGCATGATTCCTTGGAGTGTGTGTTGAACTTATGTCAGGAAAGCGCGTCAAAAAAATTGATTGGTCATTCGATAAAGATGCTTTTTGATGGTTTTTAATTGACACGTACTGTATTATAACCCAGCAACCGGTTAAACCAAACGTTAACAGAAATATTCAAAAAGTTCATTGATGTTCAAACCACTCCGGTAAAATGCGGCGAATTATCCCTGAAGTCAACCTGAATTTTCCCTTCCACTCTCACCTGCAGCAACGTGTAGCGGTTTCCGCAGACCGTGCCACTGCAGAATGTCGAGAAGAGTCTCGCGTCGCCCTGGTAAGTGGTGCTGATCGTTTGAATCAAGCATTTCGCGACCACTCGCCGATTCGACGGCGGACCGTCGGCGCTTTTGTCGTCCGAGCCTGTACGTGCTGACAGCGGCGTGCTGGGCGACGTCGGGAGGTCGGTGGTGTTCGTGTGGACGCTTTGGTTGATGTTCGCAAACGCCAACGGCCACAGCACAGACAGCCACGTCAGAATCATTCCGCCTGTTTCAAACGCCGCCGCATTATCGCGCGCAAATCCGGCTCTCGAAATTATTCACAGTGGATTCACTGTCGTTTGAATGGAATAACATTCCGTTCTACTGGACTCGACGCTGGAAATCAGGCGGTTCATTGGGGACGGTATGAGACGGCCCGCGCGTGGAAGCAATCGTTTCACACGTTTTTGCAGCTTTTTTACCGTTTTGTTTGATTATTAGCTGAAACAATAAGCATTGTAGCTCTTAGTTTAGCAGAATAAATACGGAAATAAGAATTTCTTAAAAAAACGTTCAAGAGACCGACAGTTCAATTAGCTGAAGATTTATAGCTCGGAGCACTCAACCGGGGTGGCCGCTGTGTGTGTATTCAAAGTGCACTATTAGAGGCCTAAATTGTTCATTCTTTCAGGTCTCAGGAAGATAAGACATCGTGAAAGTGCAGTCCGTATAGTGTGGGACCGCATAAGTGCGGACTGAGATCAGTTCAGTACCTATGACGT
Source organism: Theristus sp. LFF4_11 (assembly GCA_030248135.1). Taxonomy (NCBI): domain Eukaryota; kingdom Metazoa; phylum Nematoda; class Chromadorea; order Monhysterida; family Xyalidae; genus Theristus; species Theristus sp. LFF4_11. The sequence continues at coordinate 20,793 of JASANC010002426.1, read as the reverse complement.
TCAAAATCTTTTTAAAAAATACAGTACTTAGCATGCATGTAGCATCATACGCTAGAAGTGTGTACTGCTGATCAAAAAACTACGAGCCCAACGCAAACACGGCATAGAAAAAAGTGCGGGTTGTGCGTGAAATTTGCAACTCAGAAAGGTTGTGTGGTCTGAAGCTACACAAACAAACAAGGCACATGTAGCAAAAAACACAGAACACGCAGAAAAAATGCATCATGTACTGAAATGCATCCTACACCACATCCTGCACTGCATCCTGTGCTGCATATCATGCGGATGCGCGAGCGAGCGCAGCGAGCGGAGAGCGCATCACGCATTATATGGCTAAATATTCCCTCGCGCGCTTTTTTCAAATTTGCTCGCTGCCTCCAGCGAGCATAGTATAAGCCACAAACTTGGTTCTGTGCACACGAAACGAACACCCAAAGTTGTGCTTGGAGCCGCGAAAAAATTTTCATCGGACAAGTTTTCATACGCTGTAGACACGAAAAACCTATTCTGAAAACAGTGTTACTTATTTCCCTTTGTATTTTTTTTTCAGTAGTGTAATCATATGTGTTCGCACCTACATTTCTTAACTGAAGTCGTCTCACAATAGAACAAAAATGTTTCCTGGGGTAAAATCATCCGGAGATTTTGAGAAATTGGTCCATTTTTTACCCAGACCTTGTTTTTGGGTAAAAATTGGGCATTTTTAAAAGTTCGGAGGGTTTTCACCTGGTTTCAAGTGTTCGCACCTGCATTTCTTAACTGAAGTCGTCTCACAATAGAACAAAAATGTTTCCTGGGGTAAAATCATCCGGAGATTTTGAGAAATTGGTCCATTTTTTACCCAGACCTTGTTTTTGGGTAAAAATTGGGCATTTTTAAAAGTTCGGAGGGTTTTCACCTGGTTTCAAGTGTTCGCACCTGCATTTCTTAACTGAAGTCGTCTCACAATAGAACAAAAATGTTTCCTGGGGTAAAATCATCCGGAGATTTTGAGAAATTGATCCATTTTTTACCCAGACCCTGTTTTTGGGTAAAAATTGGGCATTTTTAAAAGTTCGGAGGGTTTTCAGCTGGTTTTAAGTGTTCGCCCTTTCAATTTTTAGCTGGGACACTTTCACAGTCGAACAAAAATTTTTCCTAGGGTAATTTCATCCGTATTTTCTGAAAATTTAGTTTATTTTTTTGCCCGGGCACTTTTTTAGTCAAAATTGTGCATTTTTTGAAAGTTCGTAGCATTTTGACTGAGTATCAGTTTTTCACTCTTACAAATTGTGTCTGAACTACGAAAAATAATAGGAAAAAAGTCTAGTCCGTAGGAATTCAATGCGCTGATCACGGATTTTGGGTTAGTTTTCTTATGTGAGCAACTCTAGATGCTGAATCGTGACGATTTTTGGCGAATCGGCCGTGGAAATCGGCGAAAACGGTCCAGAAACGAAAAACAAGAAAACTATGTTTTCCAGTGTAATTCAATGCGCTGATCACGGATTTTGGGTTAGTTTTCTTATGTGAGCAACTCTAGATACCGAATCGTGACGATTTCCGGCGAATCGGCCGTGGAAATCGGCGAAGTCGGTCCAGAAACGAAAAACAAGAAAAGGGTGTTTTCCATGGTAATTCAATGCGCTAATCACGGATATTGGGTTAGTTTTCTTACGTGAGCAACTCTAGATGCTGAATCGTGACGATTTCGAGCGAATCGGTCGTGGAAATGGGCGAAATCGGTCCGGAAACGAAAAACAAGAAAAATATGTTTTCCAGGGTAATTCAATGCGCTGATCACGGATTTTGGGTTAGTTTTCTTATGTGAGCAACTCTAGATACCGAATCGTGACGATTTCGGGCGAATCGGCCGTCGAAATTGGCGAAATCGGTCCAGAAACTAAAAACAAGAAAAAAGTGTTTTCCAGGGTAATTCAGTGCGCTGATCACGGATTTTGGGTTAGTTTTCTTATGTGAGCAACTCTAGATGCTGAATCGTGACGATTTTTGGCGAATCGGCCGTGGAAATCGGCGAAAACGGTCCAGAAACGAAAAACAAGAAAACTATGTTTTCCAGTGTAATTCAATGCGCTGATCACGGATTTTGGGTTAGTTTTCTTATGTGAGCAACTCTAAATACCGAATCGTGATGATTTCCGGCGAATCGGCCGTGGAAATCGGCGAAGTCGGTCCAGAAACGAAAAACAAGAAAAGGGTGTTTTCCATGGTAATTCAAGGCGCTGATCACGGATATTGGGTTAGTTTTCTTACGTGAGCAACTCTAGATGCTGAATCGTGACGATTTTTGGCGAATCGGCCGTGGAAATCGGCGAAAACGGTCCAGAAACGAAAAACAAGAAAACTATGTTTTCCAGTGTAATTCAATGCGCTGATCACGGATTTTGGGTTAGTTTTCTTATGTGAGCAACTCTAGATACCGAATCGTGACGATTTCCGGCGAATCGGCCGTGGAAATCGGCGAAGTCGGTCCAGAAACGAAAAACAAGAAAAGGGTGTTTTCCATGGTAATTCAATGCGCTGATCACGGATATTGGGTTAGTTTTCTTACGTAAGCAACTCTAGATGCTGAATCGTGACGATTTCGAGCGAATCGGTCGTGGAAATGGGCGAAATCGGTCCGGAAACGAAAAACAAGAAAAATATGTTTTCCAGGGTAATTCAATGCGCTGATCACGGATTTTGGGTTAGTTTTTTTATTTGAGCAACTCTAGATGCTGAATCGTGACGATTTTTGGCGAATCGGCCGTGGAAGTTGGCGAAATCGGTCCAGAAACGAAATACAAGAAAAGGGTGTTTCCCAGAGTAATTCAATGCGCTGATTACGGATTTTGGGTTAGTTTTATTATGTGAGCAACTCTAGATGTTGAATCGTGACGATTTCGGGCGAATCGGCCGTGGAAATTGGCGAAATCGGTCCAGAAACGAAAAACAAGAAAAGGGTGTTTTCCAGGGTAATTCAATGCGCTGATCACGGATTTTGGGTTAGTTTTCTTACGTGAGCAACTCTAGATGCTGAATCGTGACGATTTCGGGCGAATCGGCCGTGGAAATTGGCGAAGCGGTCCAGGAACGAAAAACAAGAAAAAGGTGTTTCCCAGAGCAATTCAATGCGCTGATCACGGATTTTGGGTTAGTTTTTTTATTTGAGCAACTCTAGATACTGAATCGTGACGATTTCGGGCGAATCGACCGTCGAAATTGGCGAAATCGGTCCAGAAACGAAAAACAAGAAAAGGGTGTTTTCCAGGGTAATTCAATGCGCTGATCACGGATACTGGGTTAGTTTTCTTACGTGAGCAACTCTAGATGCTGAATCGTGACGATTTCGGGCGAATCGGCCGTGGAATTTAGCGAAACCGGTCCAGAAATGAAAAACAAGAAAACGGTGTTTTTCATGGTAATTCATTGCGCCGATCACGGCTTTTGGGTCAGTTTTCTTATGTGAGCAATTCTAGGTACTGAATCGTGGCGCGATTTTGGGCGAATCGGCCGTAGAAATAGCATAGGCGAAATCGGCCTAAAAAACGAAAAATGAAAAACCTGACTTGTCCTGGGTTTAGAAGAATGTGTGACCAACGAATTGTGATTTTGGTCCAAGCTTCGGGGCTTATGTAAAAGTCAGAATATTATCTAAAAATGCGGGAGACGCATATAAAAGGAGGAATATGGCTTTGTGTAAGCAGTGAGAGACTTGGCTCGACAACTCTTTTCAAGTCTCTGATGTGGTACATACGGATACAAGTACATAAAAGCCATATTTTTGCGCCGTTTATTCACTATTTCGGTTGCACATGTACTTTGTAGACAATTAAAACTTCAACATTTGCGGTATTTCGGGCATTTAGCGACCACTAAAACCACTAAAATAACGATCAGACTTCAGATCGCTGATGCTGGTTTGCCCAGAACAAAGTGTATCGCAGAGGCATTAGGGAACGCAAGGTCTCCTTCTGTGGCAAAGGCAACGACTCACGGGACAGACAGTTTATCCTGCCACTTGAGTTTGGTAAAAAGGCTGAAAATCAACGGAAGACAACACCTTTTTCTCACTGATGCTGGTGTGTACACAGCGATGCGTACGTTAGCAACGATAAAACCACATGAAACAATGTTTTGCAGTCTCCCGTTTATTCGCTATTTCGGTTGCACATGTACTTTGTAGACAATTAAAACTTCAACATTTGCGGTATTTCGGGCATTTAGCGACCACTAAAACCACCAAAATAACGATCAGACTTCAGATCGCTGATACTGGTTTGCCCAGGACAAAGTGTATCGCAGAGGCATTAGGGAACGCAAGGTCTCCTTCTGTGGCAAAGGCAACGACTCACGGGACAGACAGTTTTGCCACTTCAGTTTGGTAAAAAGGCTGAAAATCAACGGAAGACAACACCTTTTTGTCACTGATGCTGGTGTGTACACAGCGATGCGTACGTTAGCAACGATAAAACCACATGAAACAATGTTTTGCAGTCTCTGATTTTTCTGTTTTTGCACAGAATTTACAGATTGTTGATTTACATAAGTTCTGCACAGAATTTGCACAGAATTTCGCACATGATGTGATTTCGAACTAAACTGGAAAGGACAGTTAAAAAATAATTTTAAAACTGTTTTACACTTTTCAGTAAAACAGACGCGGCGCAAAAATATAGCTTTTATGTACTTGTATCCGTGTGTACCACATCAGAGACTTGAAAAGAGTTGTCGAGCCAAGTCTCTCACTGCTTACACAAAGCCATATTCCTCCTTTTATATGCGTCTCCCGCATTTTTAGATAATCCACAACCCCCCCCCCAAAAACAAAAAAAACAAACTACTTCATACTTTTCACTAAACACGGCTTCAAAAACCACAGCCAACCAACCGAATTCTTTTTCTTCAAGTTTGTTAACAACCAAAAAAAGCAGACAAACACGTGTGGCTTGGAGACGCCGGCTCATGATGTGAGGTTGATTAGCAAGCTCAGTCGAGCGCGAGTCTCGAAATCGAAATCCCAAAAGACCGTCTCTGAAGACGATTTCTCATCTTTCGCGACCGGCTCTGGACATACCGTGCTTAAAAGAGGGATATAAAGAAAGCAGCAGCAGGTTATAGGCACACGGCTTGTTCATGGGCGTCTTTGAGCTCTCTCTTCTATTTATTTGCAAGTCACGGCACCGCACTCACTCACTGAACTGCTGTTACACACTGTATGTAACGAACTTTCGGAGAATTGAGTTACTGTTTTTTTGTGTCATGGCATAGAAAAGGCGCCGTTTTTGGTTGGAAAACAACCGATCTGTAAATGTTTGTTGTGCTAAATCAGTCGCGAGATAGGTGTGCCGAAAGGGTTCGAAGATACTTTAAATCATGTGCAAACACGTGCGAAGGGAAAAGGCCGATGATATTTTGTGCAACAAAGTCCGAAAGGCGCAAACATGTTCGACGCACAAATATACATGAACCAGGCACATAAAAAGCAGATTTTTGTAAACATTGTTCAGCAACAGTGAGTATGTTTCAAGTTTCAAAACAGCAAACGCCGGCAAAGCTAAATGACAAAAAAGGTTTGGAGCAGACGCATATGACATTGAATTGCAGCTAGAGCAAAGAACTGATGTCTGTAATCATTCATGATGGGTGCGTTCGCAACTGTGCCCGTGCTCTGGGATCAGCTGCGGTGCAAAAATAAAAAGATGCACATGTTTGCTCTGAATGTATGTACAATGATAAAATATACCCTGCAACCTGATAACAGACGGTACACAGGCTTCATTATTGATTGATTGCAATATCACGCACATTAGTCAACACAAAACTGCTGAATTCAAATTAAAAAAAACTAAACTTGCAGTTGTGGTACTCAAACAAGCAATCACGAGTTCAAAAGCAGTCCAATCAAAGTGTGGTTCAGTTGGATTTCTTGTTGCATCAAGGTTCCAAAAAAAGGTCGCTTACAGTATCATTTCATCAACAAAAAACAAAACAGAAACAGGCAGCAACATAAAACACAACTGCGGTTTGTCGCATATGCGGAAATTAACGCCGCAGAGGCACAGCAGGAGAGACTGGAAACAGCAAATAAAAAGCACGCACACCGTCTCCCATAGCAATACAAGCTTAACGAAGCTTAGAAACTGCTAGTTAACGCTGCGACATGAAAGTTGTTTTACTGCGCATACAATTTTTCTGCTGATCAAGATGTGAGCACTTTTTATTAACTTCGTCATGTACACAGCTTAGAAAAAATGTTGGCAACATTTTAGGAAACGAACGTGGGAACAGGCGACTGTCGGTGGAACGACGTGGAAAATGCGAACAGAAAACTTTTCAAAGTACATTCACGCTGAAAAATAATGCACATGTTATATATAATTCGTGTACATGTTCTTGCAGATGCACATGTTCGTGTACATTTTCGTTCACATCCTTCGTGTACATGTTCTTGCAGATACATTGTATACAGACGCCATCGTGTTTTTAACGCCGATTGCACGAATAAGTGGGGGGTCTAGCGGGCCATGGAATCATATTCTAACTAAGGGTAGGGGGTTGTACAACTCAACAAGGCGCTTCATTTTCACTTAGCAACCATACCCTAATTCCCCCTATTTGCAGCACTTTTAGGGCTTATAAGTCAAAAAACCCTCGATTTTTTTCCATTTTTTGCAAAGTATACCATTTTCAACCAGCATTTTCAACATTGGTGCAAACAAGCTAGGGCTTGAAATAATGTGCGTTTTGAAGATCTCGCGGAGCTCTTTCACTTACACGTACACTACATAAAGGGACTTTTTTCTATTTTCCGTGGTAAGCTTCGCAAAATTACTTTTTTTGAAAAATTTTGCTATTTTTTGTAAAACATGTTTTTGAGCTCATAAACACAATTTTTTGATTTTCATTTTTAGTTCTACAGGGGGTTTTCGGGGTCGCTGAATTTGAATCTGAACTTAGATTTTTGCCCCGGGCATTTTTTTGCTCTAAAATTGGGCAAAAACATGTTTTTTTGCGTTTTTCAGTGTTTTTTGTTTTAGTGTTTTAATTATATGCGTGGATTTTATTTAAAATGCTATTTTATAATAGCTTTACAACCGCTGTACTTGAATCCGTTTTCATATTTTGCAACTGACCACTTGCTTTCACCCAAAAAGGGGTAAAATGTGGATTTTTTGCTTTTTTCATACGTTTTCATTCCACAGTGAAAAAAAAACAATAGAAACAACTTTTAATTTTAATTTTTAATTCTCCAGGGGGGTTTAGAGATTGCGCAATCCGAATCTGACTTTAGATTTTTGCCTCGGGCATTTTTTGCCCTAAAATTTTGCAAAAACATTTTTAGCGTTTTCCAGTGTTTTAATTTCTAATTTTAAGTGTGGATTTTTTTTAAAAGAATTTTCTAATAGCTTCACAACCGCTGTGCTTGAATCCGTTATTATATTTTGTAACGGACCATTTTCTTTCTCAAAAATGGGTAAAACATGGATTTTTTGCCTTTTTTCAGACGTTTTCGTTTCATAGTAACAAATAAGCTTTAAAACAATCTTTAAAACCACTTTCTAGGAGTACCCGAATGCGCTGAATCTATATCTGCAGTTAAATTTTACAATTGACCCATTATTTACCTTTATAAATGGGTAAAAAATCTTTATTGTGGTTTTTCTGTAGACCTTTTTCTTTTTGTGTGCGAACTACACTTGTAAACTGTTGTTAATTTGTCTCGGGAATTTTCTACGCCGCTGAAGTTGATCTGTTTTTGGTTTTTGAAACTGGTGCTTTTGTTTACCCCAATTTTACCCAGTTGGGTTAAAACTGTCTCTTTCACCTTTTTGTTTGAAACTGACATAGCGAATGGTTAGGGCTGAAACGTAAAAATTATGGCTTGAAATGATGTGCGTTTTGAAGACCTCGCGGAGTTTTTTCACGTACACTGCGTTAAAATCAAGGGACTTTTACATATTTTCGGTGGTAAGCTTTGCAAAATTGCTTTTTTTCGTTTTTTTTTTATTTTCCTTTAAAAAACATCGTTTTCAAGTAAAACTATCGTAAAACTCGCAAATAACGCCCCTAAAAATAAACAAGCCACCCGAACTAGGGTTTTTGGGTATGCTGAACTCGAATCTGATGTTTATTTTTTTACTCCTCTTTGTGGGTGCTCTAAATTCAGCAATTTTGATACATTTTGCTCATTTTCTCCACAGTTTTTTTGCTCGATCAGTATTTTGTTGGCGTTTTCAAATGTGATGGCTCTGAAACTTGAAAAAAGTTATTTTTTATATCTAGAGTGTAAAATGATTCAGTTTTCGCGAACAAATTTGCTCATCGACAGATTCGTAACAGACAAGTCCCTTGCTTTTAACGCAGTGTACGTGAAAAAGCTCCGCGAGATCTTCAAAACGCACATCATTTCAAGCCATAACTTTTACGTTTCAGCCATAACCATTCACTATGTCAGTTTCAAACAAAAAGGTGAAAGAGACAGTTTTTACCCAACTGGGTAAAATTGGGGTAAACAAAAGCACCAGTTTTAAAAACCAAAAACAGATCAACTTCAGCGGCGTAGAAAATTCCCGAGACAAATTAACAACAGTTTACAAGTGTAGTTCGCACACAAAAAGAAAAACGTCTACAGAAAAATTACAATAAAGATTTTTTACCCATTTATAAGGGTAAATAATGGGTCAATTGTAAAATTTAACTACAGATATAGATTCAGCGCATTCGGGTACTCCTATAAAGTGGTTTTAAAGATTGTTTTAAAGCTTATTTGTTACTATGAAACGAAAACATCTAAAAAGGCAAAAAATCCATGTTTTACCCATTTTTGAGAAAGAAAATGGTCCGTTACATAAATATAATAACGGATTCAAGCACAGCGGTTGTAAAGCTATTAGAAAATTCGTGTAAAAAATCCACACTTAAAATTAGAACTTAAAACAAAAAAAAACACTGGAAAACGCTAAAAAATGTTTTTGCAAAATTTTAGGGCAAAATATGCCCGAGGCAAAAATCTAAAATCAGATTCGGATTGCGCAATCTCGAAAACCCCCTGGAGAATTAAAAATTAAAATTAAAAGTTGTTTCTATTGTTTTTTTTCACTGTGGAATGAAAACGTATGAAAAAAGCAAAAAATCCGCATTTTACCCCTTTTTGGGTGAAAGCAAGTGGTCAGTTGCAAAATATGAAAACGGATTCAAGTACAGCGGTTGTAAAGCTATTATAAACTAGCATTTTAAATAAAATCCACGCATAAAATTAAAACACTAAAACAAAAAACACTGAAAAACGCAAAAAAAACATGTTTTTGCCCAATTTAGAGGCAAAAAATGCCCGGGGCAAAAATCTAAGTTCAGATTCAAATTCAGCGACCCCGAAAACCCCCCTGTAGAACTAAAATGAAAATCAAAAAATTGTGTTTATGAGCTCAAAAACATGTTTTACAAAAAATAGCAAAAATTTTCAAAAAAAGTAATTTTGCGAAGCTTACCACGGAAAATAGGAAAAAGTCCCTTTATGTAGTGTACGTGTAAGTGAAAGAGCTCCGCGAGATCTTTAAAACGCACACTATTTCAAGCCCTAGCTTGTTTGCACCAATGTTGAAAATGCTGGTTGAAAATGGTATTCTTTGCGAAAAATGGAAAAAAATCGAGGGTTTTTTGACTTATAAGCCCTAAAAGTGCTGCAAATAGGGGGAATTAGGGTATGGTTGCTAAGTGAAAATGAAGCGCCTTGTTGAGTTGTACAACCTCCTACTCTTAGTTGGAATATGATTCCATGGCCCGGCACTTCCATACAAAACCCCCCCACTTTTTCGTGCAATCGGCGTTAAATTTGTACCGTTCGCTCAGCAGTTTCAGTGGCACAAAACGACCAAAGCACCCGAAATTTATCAAATTCACAACTAAGTAACTGAAATCACAAGCACAACAAAAGGCCAACATCACCACCGGAGCCAGTTCGCTCAGTTCAGAAACGCCCGAAAGCACGACTGAATGACGGGCATTTGATCGAGGCACAGTCTGTACTTTGGATTCGCGCTGCGCGGCAGGCCGCCGGTCGGATTGCAGAACGGTCGACAGAAGTGACGGCCAAACGCGAACACGCCCCGTCGTGCGCAGCACTCGCTCGCATCCGCCTGGCCGGCCGCGCACAGCAGCAACGCCTCCAGTTTCGCCACTGAACACTGGCCGCTGGTGAAGGCACGATGCAGCTGAAACACGTCTGGCAATTATATGAACTTTGGAAACAGCGTTCATTGCGGTGCTGACTGCTGCAAACCATGGCCGAATAAACAAGGCAGTTCTTGTCTTCGGAATCTGGGCGAGACTACTTCCAGACAACGGGTTGTCTTTCTGAAAAATGCCAACTTGCCAATCGTGTGTGCAATGGACAAAGTATAGAACAGAATGAACGTCTTTTTTAAATTCAAATTTCGTGCGCTCCTTGCCCCCCGAAAAAAAGCTTCCATGTTTAATTAGTCATACCATACATCAACTCATCATCAATCTTTTCCATCCATCACTTACTTTACGCAGGTCACAAAAGTCGTCAAGTGCTTTTAAAAAAAACGCAGGGCAACTGGCTGCGCTGCTGATGTCCAATAATAATTCATCAACATTTGTACATTGTAGGTGACACGATTTTGTTCCTAGTGGCTAAGCTACTCTTTTACCGAACACACACGTGTATCATGCTTAAAAAATTATTTTTCGAAAAACGCGGAAGACGCACATGTAACAGTCAGGAAACATTCCTGAGTGTTGCAGACTGCAGTGCTTTTGAACATCAAAATCAATTCTGTTTCAAGCAGTCACCGACCAATCGATGTGTCATTGAGTATGTGCAAACGTTCTGACATCCGACGCCAAGCGGCCGACAACACCGCCAATAACGATAGTCTGCTTCCGATGTTGACACGCACGCCTCGTAGCGCTCATTTGGACAAATTGGCTTTTTCTGCAATGATCTTGCGGGCCCTAGCTTTGTTCTCAAACTTTTCCACGTCAATAAGGCTAGGCACAACTAATTTTGACCAAACAAACGATGTTCACCGTAAGTTTTTGTTGTTGTAAAAACGATTTGTTTTTTGTATTTGTGCTTTTCATGTTCTCGCTCGCTGTGCTTACCTTTGTCGTGTGCTTTTCAAGTTTCTTTTGCGCGTCTGATTGCTGATTTAGCGGAATCGGTCGTTGCCCGAAGAGCGTCGCGAACAGGGTGCTCTCGTTTTTGTTGTTGATGTTTTGCAGTAGATTTCGTAGATTGTTGTCATCATTCACGTGCAAGTCTCCATCCTCAGTTTCGTCGTCCAGTGTAACGTGGAACTTTGCGTCATGTTCATTGGCGACCACTGGAATCAAGTGTCGCGGGTACGTCAGTATCGTCAGCCTGTGGTCAATTGGCTACAGACATTAAAACGATAACTAACAATTTATGTCGTCTTAATGCAACTCCCACACTACTAGGTATTGAACTTTTCCAAACTTCCGATTTTTTTGCGAACTTTGTATTCGTGTTTTATAGACAATGAAAAACGAATAATCTTGCAGTTTTCCGCGAAAATGCTCAAAAACTATTTTCTTTTAATTTGGGTAATCGTATTCGAGTTTGATTGTTCACTTTTTAACAACGGTAAAAGTTTCCTATTACTCTATCAACGTTTGTAAAAATAATCGAAAGAATGTATTTTAAGCGCACAGACATATTTCCAATGCATAGAACGAACTGTTCAGTTGTGGTGGTGCTTGTGGCTGTAGTTGTGGTGGTTGTTGTCGTTGTCGTCGTTGTCGTTGTCGTTGTTGTTGTTGTTGTAGTTGTAGTGGTGGTGGTCGTAGTAGTCGTAGTTGTGGTTGGTATGGTTGAATAAAAATTCTGAAATCAAAAAAAGTGTTCCATATTGCTGTTTCAAAACTGATGTGAATGTGTAAATTTCACTTGAAGTTTTGGCGGCAGCAGTTCGTGCAGCTCGCGACCGATGAAGCCAGGCGGCAGTGTTGTCACGTGTCTCGCTGTGCTCAAGACGGTCGTCGTTGTGCTGGCTGACGTTGAGGCCTCCGGTGTGGCCTCCGGTGTGGCCTCCGGTGTGGCCTCCGGTGTTGCGCACGCCGACGACCGACAAAACGCGGCGCACGTTCGTTTCATTCGTCTCGTGAAACAAAGCCGGCATCCGATTTGCTGGCAGCGGCGTGCAGCGTCGCAAACACCGACGCTCAGCAGCACTACCAACAACAGCAAGCTGGCCGTGACGCAAACCCAGAACTTCATTGTTGCTGACGAAAACTGGCGGTATGGACAAAATGAACGGCACAGAAGTGTAGTATTGTGCTATGTACACTGTGAATTCATGGATGCACTGAAATATTTCGGCTTTTGCGGATTTTCATCACGGAACAGTATGTTTTGTGCGTGCGTTGAGCGTTCTGCAAACTGCGCGATGTCTGGCGACAAATAAAACTGACACTTACATATTTTGAAATCTATATATCTTGCATTTTAAGACATTTTAGTCAATGACCATTGCGCACTGCTTGGCAACAAAATATGCGTTTTGATGACAAAATACACATGACGACATAAATGTGAGATTTGTCAATTTCAGTTCTTGCGTTTCAATGCAAGTGTGAACTGTTTGAATCCACTTATGCTTTCAAAATAATTTTTAATCTTGATTTGCGCACATTTAGTTGCTATTGATTTTTCCCGTTTGGCAAAACACATTTGTACTGTTTACATCCTGTCCTGATTCGCATTTTTTCAAGTATTTTTTGTCTTTTTTGAAACCCAATGCAATTTTAGATGCAATGAATACTGCTGACAAAGGAGGAAGATTCCTTTCTTCAATTTACAATGATTAAGAGGAACGTTCATTGACGTCGAGTTTTATGATTTCAAAATTGTCACACTGTTTGTTTCTAGTCAACACCTACTACAACGAACACCTTTCGTGTCTTCGGTAAATTTTCCAAACGAAGCCAACCGAATCACTCATCCAAGATTTACGTGTTACGTAATTTTACGGTCTTTTTCAAATTTCTACTACAATATGTTGTTGTTGTCATGCATGTGTTTGATCACATCTTGTGATTGGAACAAACCCAGCGGCATGCAGAAGGTGAGACTGTTGTAATGACATATCCGTTAATACTTTCGAATACACGTCATGCAAGAGAACGCAACGTCAAACGATTTCAGACACAAAACACTGTCAGCTCTTAATTCTGTCCTTTCCGGAATTATTGGGCAAAAAGAATGCCGATATCCAAGATTTCGCCCAAAGTACAAACCGATTCAGTTTTACCAATAATCTGTTCAAATTGGTCACGTATTACCATAATTGACGATTGTGTCTTTCGGTGTAGTACAATTGCAAGAAAACAATAGAAATTGATTGGGTCATCTTTTTTCAAATCATCAATCATTAACGAACCGTCATTCTAAAAAAAACCGATCGAAATGTGTTTCATCGTTCGCAATGTGGATTTGTTTTCTCTTTTCTTTCATTCCGCTTTGCTTGGTTGTCCACTGTCTACCAGCGAATGGGTTTCTCTCAGCAAGGTCGGGGTTTGATCGTTTACAAATCATTCGAACCAGTTGATAATTGCGTAACAAGGTTGTGCGTGGCCGTGCGCGGAAAATTAGAGTCATCCTGCGATATGATGTCAACGAGAATGTCAGCGAGTTTGCTCGCCCGTCGGATAAAAAGTGAGAAACAAAACAAAATCTGGCGATGGTGGTGACATGAACGAAGGATGTCTGTGCACTTGAGTGTGCGCTGACTGAACGAGATCAGTGAAAACTGTTGCACCACGTTTGTGTGATGACTGAAACGTGGGGAGCCATGGAAAAGAAATCATAATAAAGGAAACCGATTGTGTGTTGTTTGTTACGCAAAACGGCGAAAACTGGCACACGACGATACAGAAAAAACTTTACGAAAACGTTTACCGTCTTCGTTTTCACGACGATGAGCCACATCGAATATAGTCGAATGCAGGCATAATGAAAGTTCACTTATAATGTTGTGCAATCAAAACAATTGTGTGAATCCAGTAAAAAGACAAGTGTTACCGGTGACAAAAAAAACAAAAAGCAAAAACAGTCTTTCATTACACTAGACGAATCAAGTCGAATTGACCGACCATTTATTTCACTGTGTGACGCGGCTCAGATACCTGTTTCTCGCTTTCGTAGTGAATTGTTTTTTTTCTTAAACGATTGCTTTTCTTTCTTTAATTATTTCATTACAATGAATTACATGTAATCGAATAGCGTTGAGATGAACGGGTTTAAAATTTAGAAGATTACATACAGTTTAAAAACTGTGTCATCATTTCAAGAAGCGTTTATAATTTTAGAACTGTGTGGTGAACCGTAATCAAAGCATCGAAGTTTGTATCGAAAGGATGATAAATCGCATTTTGCTGGCAACTTCGTTGTTAGCTTCCGTTGCACTCGGAGGTAGATAAACGTTGATTTGAAGAAAATCACCTCACGAATAATGTTTATCAGCTTCATTCTGCCAGGTTTTTTATAAACCATGAATTTCAGCCCCGAGATGGAAGCGTTTGCAAAGTGAAAATGCACGATTGATTCGAACGAAGGCGACCGGGGCCACGTATCCACCGCCGGGTATATTAAAAAACGCTAAAAAATTATTTCAAATCCTGGTAGTTTTCACCTTCTGGTTCTACCCTTCTCCACTTCACGCCATTTTCAGCACCAATCAAAGAAATGATAACTGAAGTGACCAATGGTTGGGACGTTCCGGGCTACGGACCAACGCAACCGCCATCGTACAGCGAGCTTCCGCCTGGTAAGAGTTGATGAAACACACTTTAGAGCATTTCTCTCGGCCAAAAGATCATTAATTTTTTATTGGTTATGTGCAGGTTTAAAACAAATTGAGCATCTAATTCTCGGCTACAATCCTCTTTCGTCGTCGTCAGCCGTGATGGTGCCTACCGTGCATCATGGTAAGCAAAACGGCAACGTTAATATGAGCGTCTTGACCGTCGCGAAGATCATTGAGTTCAAACTGTTGGGGTTATAACAAACCATTTCAACTTCGGGCCCAGCGATGTAAATCTGAAATTGTACAGTATAGTGCAATAAAACAAAAAAAGCAAATTGCAGAAACAAGAATTTTTGTTTAACGCTGCTTTGACAGTTTAGCATTACTGCAAGTATCCCGTTCTTTTACTGCCGATAATTAGGGGCAAATTAATGGAGCATACGATTTAGTTGAAATGGTTTGGTCTCTCTCTCTTCAGTGCGACCATATCCAGAGGAAGCGACACGCATTCACAAAAGCTTGCTCGGTATAAAACTTTTTTTGCCTTTTTTCGGATATGGAGAATTATTTGACCGACTGAACATGACTGAAACTTTCTGAAACAGACCGCAAAAGTTTCCAACTGCTTTTCAGCTAACATGTTTACATCGTTTGAGCACAGTGGGCCAACACCGCCAGGTACACTGCCACAGCACACAGGTGAATTCGTGAATTCAGTATAATTCCTTTGGATTCAAATTGGTCCAAATTATAGAATTAAAGAAAGAAAGGGAATTATTATAGAAAGGGATTGCAGAAACCGTTATTTTTACAAGTTATGAGCTTTTTGTGCTGCACCCCGTGGACTCTGTTCGGCTTTGAACGGAGCTAGAATCTGAGCGGAAATGCTTCAGAGGGTTGTAATTTGCGGAAAAAGTGATATCTACTGATCAACTGCTATGCGTCGTAGAAAAAACGGTTTTATTCGGTGCCAGTGCTTTTCAACCCTTATCTTTGCTTTTTGTGGATAATAAAAGTTTTCACTAAAATAAAAACATTGTTTCTGTTCATTGCAGCGGCAAGAGGCACACAGCCTGCCATACGACCCCTACCACCTGGTAAGTACGTTTTTTTAATACATGTCCACAATGAATCATGCTTTTGTTTTTAATCTTTGAAACCACTGATTTTTTTAATTTAGCACCGTTGTTGCATCCAGCAGCTCATACACCGTGTAAGTGCAAACACCCTGTTTAGCCTGTTACCTATCACCTCACAACTATTGCCTTTATCTTGCTTTCAAGCATTATTTTCTTGTGAACTATTTATTCAAATGTACCAAAACGGTCTGCAGTGAAAGTAAGTTTGTCAGTTGAAAAATTGGAATAATACTTGGAACTGGAATAATTGCAGCGAATAATGGTTATGGTGTTCCTCCACCAGCCATACGCCCAAAACCGCCAGGTGCCATTTGAAAATGTTGAAAATTTTGTTTTTGTCTTCTTTTCGCTGACACAAGAAATGAGCAATTGCAGCGCCATTGGAACCAGCTGATGGTTATGGATCTTCTCCACCTGCCATACGACCACGACCACCTGGTTTGTCAATCACTGAAAAACCATTTCTCTCAAGTCATTGATTTCAGTTTATGTCCTTTAAACCTGGACTGAAAATCAAGGGTCA
Source organism: Theristus sp. LFF4_11 (assembly GCA_030248135.1). Taxonomy (NCBI): domain Eukaryota; kingdom Metazoa; phylum Nematoda; class Chromadorea; order Monhysterida; family Xyalidae; genus Theristus; species Theristus sp. LFF4_11. Next base: position 4,360 of record JASANC010002426.1, on the reverse strand, counting down.
ATCAAATTTATTGTATCGTTTTTAAATCAAACGGCCGTTGAGCACTTTTCAGCACCCCTGCCTCAATCAGATCGACCAAACGGCAATGATGGTTATGGTGCCGCTCAACCAGCCGTTCGACCATTGCCACCAGGTGATTGTAGTACTGCCCTGTTGTTTCGGTTGATTGTTGTTCAAAAAAGTTAAAAACTATTATTTTTTATTTTGGTTCCGGGACTCAATGCGTTTGCCCACGGGGTTAGGAAATTATTTCACGGAATTCAAAATTAGATTACGGTAGACACTTCGCCGTGTGCTGACGTTCTACGGGTTTGGTTCGGTTGTGGGGTTTTTCGTTAGGGCGTGAAACTTTTGTGCCTCCGGTGTCCGGTCTTCCTGAAACGATAATAATCAAACACGAAAAACCCATCAATCAAGCCGTTTATTTCAGCTCCGTTTTCACGGTCTTCTTCATCGAACTATCAGCCAGAGCCACCAGCTGCACCAGGTTACTGTAGTATAACCATTTTTATCAAGCGTATCGAACTGAACTGACGTCATCATTTGCTCTAAAACATGGCGCTTGTCTTGCGCAGCAAACGGGCCTTCCAATTTGACTGACCTGTTCACGTGAGAAAATTAAGGGAAACCAATATTCTGGTGCTCATGCATGACAAAGGAGCGTTTTAAAATTGAATGACGTCACTTCGGTCCGAGACACGTTCGACTAAATCTACAATAGTAAAAGACAGAAGCAGAAGACAACGCAAAAATGCGAGCACTATGATACGAACTCACATGCTTCATCCTTCTAGTTTAACGTTAATTTTCAGTTTAACCGTGACAGCGTTTTGAAAACCCTCTACAGTTTCTGTTGAAAGCGCATGATTTTTTTACTCCTTTTCAGCACCCTACGTTCGTACTCCTCCACCAACTCGCCACCACCAGCCAGGTGCGTGCGGTTTTTATTGCTTCATTTTATCGTGACACATTTCTTCAATTTTCTATCCACGTTTTTGCTTTGTTTTTCCAGAAAGCAACTATGACGCCGCGCCACCAAGCGTCAAGCCCATGCCACCCGGTGCGAGTAAAAGCCATAATTTTGTTCGTGCTGCTTCACGAAAAAACCAAATTATCACAATACATTTTGAATTTTTTTCAGCATTCTTGCCGCCGTCTGATCGGCCACATTGTAAGTGTTATGTTCCAACAGTAATACTTTTCTGGTGAACCCTTTTTAGCAAACACTTTCAAGTTTATGCAACTTTTAGCTGGATATGGTGCACCGACAAGACCGCGTGATCCGCCTCCTTGTAAGACCAAACAACCAAATAGTTTTGATAATCAAACTGGCCTGAAAAAGTTCAAGCAAAACAAAATTCTTTTAGCCAACGGATACAATAGTGCACCAACAACTCGTCCAAAGCCATCAGGTCGGTGAATTTGGTGGAATTTTTTTTCTATAAATCGTAACTTTTTACAAAACTGTTTGATTTAATTTCTGGTCTGGTAGAGCTTGGCTTTTTAAACATCTATACTAGCCTATTGACCCGAGCGTATGTGGCTTAATCAATGCCATGTCTTTTTGGTGAAGTGGCATTGACTTAGAAAGAAAAAAACAGTAACGTTTACTGAATAATAATAACCCTGAAGAAAAATTACCTTGTGCTGCCGTGAAGTCGCCTACAATACAATATTTTTTAATGTATTTAAATAAATAAAAAATGCGAAGTTTATGATTTTGCTATTTTCCCCCGTTCACCCTAACCTAAGTCCAGCCTTTTTGTATGTGAAGTAAGATTGAATAAAAAACATAAAAATTAACGTTTTTTTCAATCACCCGTTTTAAAAAGCTAATGCTTCTTTTACCCATTTACCTAAGCCAAGCCTTTTTTGCAAAGTGAAAACGCGAAGTTTATGATTTTGCTATTTTTACCCGCGTTCACCCTAACCTAAGTCAAGCCTTTTTGTAAGTTAAGTAAGATTGAATAAAAAATATAAAAATTAACGTTTTTTCATTAAAAAATACCCGTTTTAAAAAGCTAATGCTTCTTTTGCCCGGTTACCCTAACATAAGCCAAGCCTTTTTTGTAAAGTGAACATGATTAGAAGAAACAAAAAAGTGACGTTTATAATTTTTTTTTGCAGTCATTGCTTCTTTTTACCCGTTCACCCCAACATGACCCAAACATTTTGCAAAGTGAAAATGAATGGTAAATATCATTTCGACCCAATTAAAAAACTAACTTTTTTCAAAAATGGTTTTGTTACATCTTTCGCAGTCGCTCGTCAAGTTTTGAGCAGCAACAATTGCCACTTGCCCATCGTGCGTTACCTTGAAATTATTGCTCATAACCATGTAGTATCAATCTGAAGATGAAACATGGAGAATCAATTTCAATGAAATTTACTTGTTTTGAATTGAATCCAAAGTGCAACTTGCAATGCCGATGTCTGTGTCCGTTTTGCAACCCGATTTTTTAAAACAAAAAGTTCAAACTTTTTTCAAAGACGGTTTTGTTACATCTTTCCCAGTCGATCATCAAGTTTTGATCAGCCACGCTTCCATTTGCCTATGCTGTGCTGAACTGTCTCTGTTGACCAAAGTGTATCATGATGACTGACCAAACTGTATCATGATGACTCCAGCTATGAAGAGCGACGTTTTGGGAAAACAATCTCAACTGGCATTAATTAAAAAAGTAGGTTAAGGAAATTGAGATGGAGTTTTCTTAAATAGCAAAAATGGGCGCCAATTCAAATTGCAAAAAAGTGCCACACACACACGCACGCACAGACAGACACTTTGTAAATTTAATAATATAGATCATAATATAATACTAAGATAATAGTGGTGTCCGTGTCACTTTTTTGCAATTTGAATTGGCGCTTATTTTTGCTATTTAAAACAGCTAAATCTCAATTTCTTAACCTACTATTAATAATGCAAATCATTTTCTCAAAAACGTTACTCTGTACTGCAAATCATTTTCTCAAAAACGTTACTCTGTACTGCGCAGTCATCATGATACCCTTTGGTCATCCGCGACAGCGCCTTAACATACGATCGACAGTTAATGGCAACTGTTGCTGTTCAAACTGACCGAAAGCGAAAGATGAAAGAAAACCAACTATGAAGAATCATTGCAATTGTTTTTTTAATCAGGTTGCAAAACGACATCGAAATTGAAAGTGCACATTGCACTTTGCTTTCAAGACAATATTTTTCATTATCATTTGGTTAAACAGTTATTGCATGAGAACGTTTTCAAAAACAGAAAAATGTTGAAAAGTACGATCGACAATTAATGGCAACTGTTGCTGTTTTAACTGACCGAAAGCGAAAGATGAAAGAAAACCAACTATGAAGAATCATTGCAATTGTTTTTTTAATCAGGTTGCAAAACGACATCGAAATTGAAAGTGCACATTGCACTTTGCTTTCAAGACAATATTTTTCATTATCATTTGGTTAAACAGTTATTGCATGAGAACGTTTTCAAAAACAGAAAAATGTTGAAAAGTTATTGCTTAAGACTTTTTCAAAAACAGAAAAGTTTTATCTAAACAACTCAACTAAAAAAATTAACTGCAAAATCAAATAAACGGGGTTTGTTAATGAAGTGCGTGATAAACTAAAAATCTGATTAGAAAGCAAGATGGCTTTCAAAGCAGTTATTTGTTCATTTTCACTTTGCGAAAAGGCTTGGCTTATGTGTTAGGGTATACGTTAAGGTATAAAAACAGTTTTTTTAAATGTTTTTTTATTTAAACGTCATTTTTTTACATTTTTTGTTAACTTTTTTGTATTGTCACTGTACAAAAAAGGATTGACTTGGAGCAGGGTGAACGGGTAAAAAACATGTCAGCAAAATTATAAACTTCGCATTTTAAATTTGTTTTTAACACGCGGGTTTAATTAGAAATGTGTCAATTTCAAAACCAAAATTTCAAAATTAAAATTACATTACATTCAAAAACGATTTTTATAAAATGTTACTTTTTGTCGTTTCAATTCAACTAACTTTAAAATCGTTTTACATATTTTTAACGGGAACAGCAATTAACCATTGGTGATTTAAAAAGATTGTTTTTAACTTTAAAAGAGAATGCAGTAAAGATTGTGTTCCGGATCAGAAGATTGTTTTTGATCATTTGAACGCGAACGACTAAAGCAGCTCAAAATCAAAATGCAATGCATTTTAGCACGGTTGAAAAAGCCAAAATCCATTCAAAAATAATAATTGTATTATCAGCTAACCGTGCCGTAGGCACGGGTCAATTGGCTAGTAGATTACTAAAACAGGAAGACCGTGTGTCTTAGCGTGTCAATTTTGGTCGATTTGAATTGGCGCCAAGCTATTCTGAATTTGCCATATAT
>JASANC010002422.1:0-75362 GCA_030248135.1 Theristus sp. LFF4_11 | reverse complement strand
ACCTAAGCACACAAAGAAGTTGGGAAGAAAATTTGGTTTGAACTTTCAAAAAATTATGCCATAAATCGAATTTTCAGAGCAAAGTAGAAGAAAAATTTTTCAAATTTTTTTTTTAAGTTTGAAAAAAAATCCAAATTTTTTTTTTAAAAACAAAAAAAAATTAAAAAAAAATTTTTTCAAAGCCCCTAATTCTAAGTGACACCCCCCCCAGGCGTGGGCCATGGGGGGGGTGCACTATTGTAGAAAATTTTCTGGGGGGTGCACACGGGCACACCCCCCACCCCACCCATGAGAGTTTTTCGCTTAAATTTTGAAGGAAAAACGCTAAATTTTGCTGCAAAATCTTTGAAATTACAATGAAGAATGTCAAGTTATCATATATTTAGCTTATATTATAGACTTTAAAGACAAAAAATCATGATTTTTGAGCAAAAATTCATGATTTTTGGGTGGTCCGAGAAAATTTTTGGGGGGTGTCACTGTTACTTAGGTCCATGTAGGGGGGGTGGGTGGGGTGTCTAGCTGCCGGCCCCCCCCAGGCCCCCCCCTAGAACAACTATGGTTCTCTGCTTCTATCTCACCTTAGCGACATCGGAATTTGTTGAACTAGCCTTTGCGACGCTCAAGTACTTCAATGCGCGAGTCGATCATCACTCACCAAGGCTGAAAACAGTCGATAAATCAATCCAGAATACCACCTGCAGCGTTGAAGACTAAGTGACAAGGTAAAGTCAAAGAAAATTTTTGTTGAACTTTCGAAAAATTATGCCAAAAACGGCATTTTCAGGGCACATTAAAGAAAAAATTTCAAAAATTTTTAATAAAAAAAATAAAAAAAAAATGCTCATTTTTTTTTTACTTTTTTTTTTAAAAAAAATTAAAAAAAATTTTTTTTTGACCCTTACATCTCTAGGTGGGGGGTGTGCACCAGTACCGAAGACGAGGGGGGGTGGGGGGGGGGGGGACGTACACCCCCCAGAGCACCCGAGACCTCCGCGTGGGGGGGGGGGGGTTGGGGGGGGGGTCACGCGACCGACACCCACCCCCCAAAACCTGACACTGGACCATCCACACCCCCCCCCTCGAAATTTGCTAGACTAGGGTTGTTAAACAAAAATGAAATTTTTTTTTTAAAAAGTGATTAAAAAAAAACAAAAATGCCGATTTTTAAAAAAAAAAAATTCGAAAAATTTTCCTCTAATATGCTCTGAAAACCTCAATTTTGGCACAATTTTTCGAAAGTTCAACAAAAATTTTCTTTGATTATACCTCGTAAAACCTTTAGCAGTCGATTTTGGGCCGTTTTACCGACTGATTTTAGGCTTCGACAACATCTGCGATGAAGTTTTTGAGAGTCCCAAAGCTTAGCCTACCATTTCCGATGCAGATAAGGTGACGATTCGCCTCGCAGAGCGTCCGATTGTGCTCGCTGCTCCGTTTGCAAGCGCTACGTTGTCTGGTTGCTGCTTCGTGTCGTGTCGTCGCGACACCATCAGAAGAATTGATCGAATTTCAAGGCGGTATGTTTGTCTTCACTTCAGCATTAGCTTAGCTGGGGACAATTAGTGACGTTTTGGAGGTCAAAACACAAGAAGAGGCATGGTGACGGTTTGGAAAAGGGGTAATTGAGGTCACCAAAACAAAATCTGCAAAGTTCCGCCATACGGGAGTCATTCGGGAGGCGCTTGCATATCATATGTGGTTCTTCGGACTCCCTGATTGATTTAGCACAACTTTGATTTTTGAAATTTTTTTAAAAAAAAAATTTTTTTTTTTTTAAAAACAAAAATGACGATTTTTGTTTTTTTTAACAACCCTAGGCCGGCCCCCCCCAAAAAATTTTCGAATCTATCTCTATCAGACAGGTTTTTTCGGCTCAGCTATTATCTGTCTAAAAAAAATTTTCAGCCAGCTATCTATCTAAAAATTTTGTCTTCGAAGACATAAAATGAGTCAATTTTTGACCAAAATTGACCATTTTTGCTCGTAATTCTTGAAAATTTCGCTAATTTTAGGTAAAATACGCGTTTATACTTGAATTTTAGTGTATTTTTAGCATTATTTTGCTGTTTTTATAGCTTTTTAGCGTTTTAGCTATCTATCTATCAAATTTCAAAATTTTGACCGGCCCCTCCCGCGGCCCCCCCCAAAATTTTCCAGCTATCTATCTATCTAGAAAATTTGCTCCAGCTATCTATATCGGCCCCCCCCCCAACCCCTCGGCTCTGGAACAACTATGCAGAGAACTCACATTTACGCATCGTTTTTCAGGATCTCGAAAGGTGGAAATTGCACTGTCTGCCACTGCAAGCGTAACTTCGTTGGTTGCTCGTTGCTGTTTCGCCTCGTGTCGTCAGCATGATCACACCGGTTTGTTGTGGAACTTGTTTCCATGTTATTTGAGGTGAATTGAGAGGCAAAACACGAGACGTGATGTCGTCGGTGGGAAAATGGGGTCGCCGAAACCAAGTCTGAAATTTTCACCCTCCTCCCATATGAGTGGGGGTCATATGGTAAGTCGGTGGCTCCTCAGATGGTGATATTCGGACTCCCTGAAAAATTCTGAACAACTTTCATTTTTAAAAAAAAAATTAAAAAAAAATTTTTTTTTTAAAGAAAAAAAATAGAAAATTTTTTTTTCTTGACATCTCTACCCCCACCCCACCCATGAGATTTTTTCGCTTAAATTTTGAAGGAAAAACGCTAAATTTTGCTGCAAAATCTTTGAAATTACAATGAAGAATGTCAAGTTATCATATATTTAGCTAATATTATGGACTTTAAAGACAAAAAATCATGATTTTTGAGCAAAAATTCATGATTTTTGGGTGGTCCGAAAAATTTTTTGGGGGGTGTCACTGTTACTTAGGTGACACTTACTTTCAGGTTCAACCAGCTATGCTATCTAACTTCAATTTTGGCACAATTTTTCGAAAGTTCAACAAAAATTTTCTTTGATATTACCTCGCAAAACCTTTAGCAGTCGATTTTGGACCGTTTTACCGACTGATTTCAGGCTTCAACAACATCTGCGATGAAGTTTTTGAGCGTCCCAAAGGTTGGCTTACCATTTCCGATGTAGATAAGGTGACGATTCGCCTCGCAATCTAAATTTGAGCGTCCGAGATGCTCCGTTTGCAAGCGTTACGTTGTCTGGTTGCCGTTTCGTGTCCTGCCGTCGCGACACATCATCAGAATTGATCGAATTTCAAGCCGGTATGTGTATTTTCACTTGGGCTGGGGAGTGGGGACAACGGACAATTAGTGACGTTTTGGGGGTCAAAACACTAGAAGAGGCGGTAACGGTTTGGAAAAGGGGTAATTGAGGTCACCAAAACAAAATCTCCAAAGTTCTGCCATACGGGAGTCATTCCGGAGGCGCTTGCATATCATATGTGGTTCTTCGAACTCCCTGATTGATTTTGCACAACTTTGATTTTTGACATTTTTTTTTAATTTTCTTTTAAAAAAACAAAAATGACGATTTTTGTTTTTTTAACAACACTAGTACCCCCCTCAGGAAAATTTGCTGCCCGTACACCCCCCCCCCCTCACCGAGAAGGCACCTGACACCCCCCCCCTCTAAAATTTGGCAAACACCCCCCCCACCCAAGGTCCCGCTTTCGCTACTGAACTCTACCTGCCCTGCGGAGCCTGATGTGACTAAAACAATCATTTCTTTTTTCAAGACATCAACATCACGTTTTCGAATTTTCGGTGCGCTCAACTTTGCAAAAAAATCTTCAAATCGAAAACTCAAAAAGAAGAACCGACGATGGCTGATGACGATAACAAGTCCAACAGCGGTGCGGGCTCGGACGAAGAAGAATCGTATGAGGTGGAGTCGATAGTGGACAAGCGAACGAACAAAGGCGTTGTCGAGTACTACGTTAAATGGAAGGGCTATGACAGGTGGACTTTTGTGGCTTTTTAATCGCTTTGAAATTTATGATCGCATGATCGGAAGTTGTACGAATGGCAGCAGATTGCGAGATCCGTATATTGGTAAAGTGCAGCTGTAGTTGTACTGAATGGTTTTTTCGCAATGCGTGAATGCCTGCAGCGAGGACAACACGTGGGAGCCGAAGGCGAATCTCGATTGCGCCGAGCTTTTGGCCGCTTACGAGATGGAGCATGGCAACAAGAAAAAGACACCCGCGAAGAAATCAACCCCGAAAGGCGCTCCACGATCGAAACGTGCGTTTGGTTTTGAACTGGTCTATTGGGTTCGTTCAAATTTGGACGGTCATTTCGTTCTTTGTTCTCAGTTGTTATTGTCAGTTTTAAGCTTGCAAAAAGTTTAGGTTCTCGGGTGAGCAACAGTGAAGTGCGTGACGATTCCGAAAGCGATGGAGCCGACGCAGGCACAAGCGCAACGAGAGGCAAAAAGGTTTGCTTGTTTTTCTCACTCCTTGAACGTTCATCGACTCCAGAAACCAAACTGGTCAATTCCTTCAGCAAATGTAACATGTGTATTCAGTATTACGTTGCAAATGTATCGTGCGAAGGAGGAAGAGCAATGTTGATTTGTTGACTGATGTGTGAAAAAACCGCACAGCCTGAAAATTGAACGTGCTGTTTTGCGCATGAATGAACGTACTCCGAATAAAAACCAAAATAATTTTATTTATTGGCGCTTTCCTATTTTAGCGTAACTTTCCACAAATAGAGTAACTTTGATATTTTAGCGTAACTTTCAACAAATAAAGTAACTTTGATATTTTAGCGTAACTTTCAACAAATAAAGTAACTTTGATATTTTAGCGTAACTTTCAACAAATAAAGTAATCTTGATATTTTACCGTAACTTTGATATTTTAGCGTAACTTTCAATATGTTACGCTAAAATAGGATAGGACTTGGTACTGTCCTATTTTAGCGTATCAACATATAAACAGCTCATTTAAAGCTATTTCAGCCGCGAAACTTTGTAAACCTACGTTATTTTGCACGTAGATTTCAAAGTTTAATCTTGTGGGTTACGGTAACGCCCGGTTTGGTCCCAACACGATCTTAGTTCCGTCAACGATTTACAAACAGCTTGGTAACCGCAACCAAATTAGTGAAACAAGTTAGATTAGGGTTGTTTTGCATGGAGATTTCAAGTTTAAACCTTGTGGGTTACGGTAACGCTTGGTTTGGTCTCAACACGATCTTAGTTCCATGAACAACCCACAAACAGCTTGGTAACCGCAACCAAACCGGTGAAACAAGCTAGGTTAAGGTTGTTTTGCACGGAGATTTCAAGTTTAAACCTTGTGGGTTACGGTAACGCTTGGTTTGGTCTCAAAACGATGTTAGTTTCATCAACAACCATAAACAGCTTGGTAACCGCAACCGAACTGGTGAATCATGCTATAATAGGGTTGTTTTGCACGCAGATTTTGAATTTCATTTTTTTGGATTACGGTAACGCTTAGTTTTGTCCCAATACGATCTTAGTTCTATCAACCATCTACAAACAGCTTGGTAACCGCAACCAAACCGGTGAAACAAGCTAGATTAAGGTTGTTTTGCACGCAGATTTTGAATTTCAGCTTTCTGGATTACGGTAACGGCTGGTTTAGTCCCAATACGATCTTCGTTTTATCAACAACCCATAAACAGCTTGGTAATTGCCACCGAACCGGTTAATCATGCTATATTAGGGTTGTTTTGCACGCAGATTTTGAATTTTCTTTTTTTGGATTACGGTAACGCCTGGTTTGGTTCCAATACAATCTTAGTTCTATCAACAATCTACAAACAGCTTGGTAACCGCAACCAAACGCTGAAACAAGCTAGATTACAATTGTTGCGGTTACCAAGCTGTTTGTAGATTGTTGATAGAACTAAAATCGTATTGGGACCAAACTAGGCGTTACCGTAATCCAAAAAGGTGAAATTCAAAATCTGCGTGCAAAACAACCCTAATATAGCATGTTTCACCGGTTCGGTTGCGGTTACCAAGCTGTTTATGGCTTTTTGATGAAACTAACATTGCTTTGAGACCAAACCAGGCGTTACAGTAATCCACAAGTTTAAATTTGAAATCTCCGTGCAAAACAACCTTAGCCTAGCTTGTTTCACCGGTTTGGTTGCGGTTACCAAGCTGTTTATGGCTTGTTGATAAAACTAACATTGCTTTGAGACCAAACCAGGCGTTACCGTAATCCACAAGTTTAAATTTGAAATCTCCGTGCAAAACAACCTTAATCTAGCTTGTTTAACCGGTTTGGTTACGGTTACCAAGCTGTTTGTAGATTGTTGATAGAACTAAGATTGAATTGGGACCAAACTAAGCGTTACCGTAATCCAAAAAGATGAAATTTAAAATTTGCGTGCAAAACAACCCTAATATAGCATGTTTCACCGGTTCGGTTGCGGTTACCAAGCTGTTTATGGCTTGTTAATGAAACTAACATTGTTTTGAGACCAAACGGGGCGTTACCGTAACCCACAAGATCAAAATTTGAAATCTACGTGCAAAATAACGTAGGTTTACAAAGTTTCGCGGCTGAAATAGCTTTAAATGAGCTGTTTATACTGTATGTTGATACGCTAAAATAGGACAGTACCAAGCCCTATCCTATTTTAGCGTAACATATTGAAAGTGACGCTAAAATAGGATAGCTGTTATTCATCGAAAATTTAAAGTTACGGTAAAATATCAAAGTTACTTTATTTGTTGAAAGTTACGCTAAAATATCAAAGTTACTTTATTTGTTGAAAGTTACGCTAAAATATCAAAGTTACTTTATTTGTGGAAAGTTACTCTATTTGTGGAAAGTTACGCTAAAATAGGAAAGCGCCTATTTATTTTATGGAGATTGAAAAATATTTTCATTGTTTTATTTTTCCATTTCTTGCAAAAATCTGCGGTCAGATCACGTTTAGTGTTAATAATTTCAAATTGCCACACAACCGTGAATCATTCTCCGTATCTGTGCATGAAATTGCATATTTTACGACACGTTTAACAAGATATATTCAGTAACTAACGGGGTGTTTTAAGAGATGTTTTTTGGCTACGGCTAACCCAGAAAAGCGTCCAAAACGTCGTCGAGTAGGGAGGGCCCCATAGAGTTTTCTCTGTCATTCTAGTTTTCCACGGCGGGCTCGACCCTTCGAACGAACAGACAATAATTTAACGCGCTACCACCCAGACCAAAGTGTGCCAATATACTTGTCTGCGTTCTATTGGTTTGTTGCCTTCCACAGCAAGTTCTCCTGGCTGACGAGAGATTGAATAGAATGAAGTGAATTGCGATTGAGATACTCGCATGCTGAGCGTGGTCAATAGGTTTTCCGTTTTTCAGGCTTCTGGGAATATTTTTAGTTTTGTGACGGTTGTTGCATCAGTATTTTTGGCGTGCGTTCATTTGCGTCCCGTTATTTCCGGCCCACGCATTTCCGGCCCAACATTTCCGGCCCACTCATTTCCGGCCCACTCATTTCCGGCCCACCCATTACCGGCCCCGTTCATCTGCGTCCCACGCATTTCCAGCCCACTCATTTCCGGCCCACCCATTACCGGCCCAGCCCTATAATTTGCTTCCAGTGACTTCAACCGCCAACCAATGCTATATTTCATTAAGATTTTAAGAAACTCACATTGATCAGGCGGTTACACTTTAAACTTAGGGTTCGATTTTTAATTCTTTTTTCATTCGGATTTTTTTGTGATGCATCATGAAAAAATGCAAAAACTAAATTGATCATTTTCACCTTATCAAAAAGGCTTGGGTTAGGATTAGGATTAGGATTAGGATTAGGAATGATTAGGATTAGGAAACACGACCTGGTTGTGGATCCACATGTCCAAATTTGGTTAGAGGGGCAATTTTCATGAGTTTTTGCTAATTTTAAGAATTAAAATGATTGAATTTGGCTCTGTGTCCAATGCAAAATTCGAACTCAGCGCGTCAGTGCGGTTTGAAAAAATTTTTGTCGACCTGACACAGACATGTTGTTGTTATTGAAATTGAATGCGCAAAATCAAACGGAACAAAGCAATAAATAAAAACACATCAACTGAATCATCGACGAAATTCAAACTGAAGCATTTGTTCCAATGTTATGAACAAATAGAAGCGAAACGAAAACGAAAACTGAAACAAAAAATTAAGTATTTGTGTTAAAAGCATGTCGGTGAGCAGGGAGTACAATTTAGAGTGCGGTTTCAGTTCATTTTCGTTGTCCGTGGTGAAATACAGCGCAGAAAGATGATTATTGGGCTGGGCCGGTAATGGGCGGGCCGGAAATGAGTGGGACGGAAATGAGTGGGCCGGAAATGTCGGGCCGGTAATGGGTGGGACGGTAATGGGTGGGCCGGTAATGGGTGGGCCGGAAATGTCGGGACGCTAATGCGTGGGCCGGAAATGCGTGGGCCGGAGTTGACCCCGCACCGTATTCAGTTCAGTTCAATTCAGTTTTATTTAGACGGAAGCGTTTGCGGCCACGGACACGTTGGGATTCGATCGTGGACTCACGGCAGAGAAGGTGGCCGGGTGCACCGATAAAAATGGACTGCAGTATCTGATTCAGTGGTACGTGCGGCTCGGAGACACAAACTTGTTGTGACACTGTTGGGGTAATATGAGTGGCGTAGGACGTTGCTGCTTTTTCCTGTTTGCTAATAAATACACCGGAACCGATGGAAGACTTGCAGTGTGATCGTGCTTGTTCGTTGTTGCAGGAAGGAGCCGAACGAAAAGCCGCAGTTGGTGCCAGCCAAAATTGTCCGCGATCACTGCCCCATGCTGATCATCGATTTCTTGGAAAAACGCATTCAGTTCAGTTCAAACAAGGAGAATCACAAGTAGAAAAACGAGCGTCGCGCTTGAATGACTTGCAACGTTGTTCAAACATTTTTGTCTAATTTTCAACATTCATTCGACAGAAAGGTTCATGTCTGACTCGGGTTTTGTTTTTGCTTCTTTTCCTCGAAGCGTCGTCGGTGTTGCTTTCTGTTGTCGTCATTTGTTTTTTTTTTGTTTCTGAATATTTAGTTGTTACTGCTGTTTGCTTGAAAATAAACAATGTGAGTGCAGTCCACTGTAACGTGACTGTTTTTCAAAGTGTAATCATTTTTTTCGTGTTTTACCGGAATCCCGAATCTGAAAGTTGCGTAAAACCGTTTTTAACGATTTCTGTGTTCAATTGATGTGAACTCATTTTTGTAGTTGGTTGTTTTATATTTTACCGGGTTTTTTGAAAGACATCGGCAATGCGTAGCAAATTCAACACCACGCCAATGAAAATGATTTCGGTAAATATCTATTAAGCACCATCATTGCAGCATGCTCGTTGCTGGTGTTCTCGGTTGTAACAGCAAAACCTGAATGTGTTAATTTTTATCCAGAACTGAAAGAATTTGTGACACGTAGTTCAATTCTTGTTTTTTTGTTTAGAAAGAATGTAGGTAATGAGAATGTTGTTAGTTTGGATTATGTGATTTTTTTTTGTTTTATGACGTCCTACTTCTCATGTTTTCGCTGGTTATTTCATTTTTGTTGCAGTTTTTTTTACATGAATCAAGCAAGCGGTGTTTTGTTCAAGCACAATTTTGAATTTCGTGTTTACTTTTTTTGTGATTGCCGTTTTACGAATGTTCAGCAAAGTAGATCATCATCAAACTGTTGTGTCTGCTGCAATCGCATGTGTTTTTTGTTTTGTTGCTGTTCTTCGTGAACTTCCGTCTTCAGCCATCTTCGAAGCACATATGTAACGTTCATTCTCTGTTCCACTTGAATAAACAGGAAAATGAAAAGCTTCCATGAAAATGTTGCCAAGACAGACAGTTGTTGTACGTATTTGAGCTGCTCTCTAACCCAAACGCAACCACAGAAAAGCCCCGTTACTCCGATGGTTTTTCGCCGTCTTTCAGTGTGCCGCTGGCCGCAGCATGCGCTTGCAAATAATCGACTCCCTTGCCTTCGCGTAGCATTGTTTGCTTCAGTTTTTGCTGTTCGCTCAGTTGTTGTCTACGCAGTTGTTTCGTCTCAGCAAACAGCCTCTTTCGTTGCGTCTCCAATTTAGCAGCGCGATCTTTCGCGTCCTGAATTTTTTTCTCCGCCGGATACGTCGACGTTGACAGACGACCGCGCGACTGAACGGCGCGCATTTCGCCTTCAATCGCTTGCTTCGCTGCAAAAAAACATGACTGTGCTGTCGAACTGCACATGATGGGCGATCAGGTGATTCGCTGCTTTTTGAGTTGGGCGTCCAGCCAGCTCGATGCAGCCAATCAGCACGTCAGATTCAAATCCAATACAATGCACAACATTGCGCTTTTTTCACAGTTTACAAAAATGGCGTTAGTGGGCATCTGAACGACTGCAATGTTCTCGTCTCGCTTGCCATTGTTCACCACTCTCAATTCGCAAGTGCCGGTTGTGCGTGCCAGTTAACACCGTTTGCAAATAAGAGTGGGGGGGGGCTAGGAACATTCCGTGATACATGGAAAAGTTTTTAAACCAAGGGTGCAGGGACATTCTACTAATCAAGGCGCTTCAGGTTTACCCCCTGAGTACCCCCTGATTATGCCTATAAAGGTCGTTTTTAGGGTGCGGAAGTTTTTCGATTTTTTGCGATTTTTCGCAAAGTGTACCTTTTTAGCCCTACCGTATCTCGTAGTTGCACAGTTTCTAAAACTTCACACAGTATTCACGTGAAAGATCTTGCGGAGTTCTTTAAGGCCCTGTATCAATGAGCCCTTGCAAGGGGGGTCCCTGAGGTGCTACGACGCTAGTTAAAATTACTTTTTTTAAAAATTACGCTATTTTTTTGAAACATTTTTTTGAGCTCATAAACACAATTTTTCGATTTTCATTTTTGGTTCTACAGGGGGTTTTCGGGGTCGCTGAATTCGAATCTGATCATAGATTTTTGCCCCGGGCATTTTTTGCCTTAAAATTGGGCAAAAACACATTTTTTGCGTTTTCCAGTGTTTTTTGGTTTTAATTTTTAATTTTAAGTGCGGATTTTTTTAACAAAGCTGTTTTACAACAGCCTTACAACCGCTGTATCGAAATCAGTTTTGATATTTTGCAACTGACCATTTGCCCACCCAAAAAATGGGTAAAAAGTTGATTTTTTTTTGCTTTTTGCACACGTTTTCGTTTCACAGTGAAAAAATCAAGTTAGAAACAACTTGTAATTTTAATTTTTAGTTCTACATGGAGGGTTTCGGGGTCGCTGAATTCGAATCTGACCTTAGATTTTTGTCCCGGGCCTTTTTTTGCTCTAAAAGTTAAGCAAAAACACATTTTTTTGCGTTTTCCAGTGTTTTTTTGTTTTAATTTTTAATTTTAAATGCGGATTTTTTTTAACAAAGCTGTTTTATAACAGCCATACAACCGCTGTATCTGAATCTGTTTTGATATTTTGCAACTGACCACTTGTCCACTTAAAAATGGGTAAAAAGTTGATTTTTTTTGCTTTTTGCACACGTTTTCGTTTCACAATGAAAAATCAAGTTAGAAACAACTTGTAATTTTAATTTTTAGTTTTCCAGGGAGGTTTTCATGATCGCTGAATTTGAATCTGACTTTAGATTTTTGCCCCGGGCATTTTTATTGCTCTAAAAATGGGAAAAAACACATTTTTACGCATTTTCCAGTGGTTCTGCCCAATTTTTAGAGCAAAAAAATGCCCGGGGCAAAAATCTAAGGTCTGATTCGAATTCAGCGACTCCGAAACCCCCTCTGTAGAACTAAAAATTAAAAATACAAATTGTTTCTAAACTGATTTTTTTACTGTGAAACGAAATAGTGTGCAAAAAGCAAAAATACTTTTTACCCATTTTTTGGGTGGGAAAGTGGTCAGTTGCAAAATATCAAAACTGATTCAGATACAGCGGTTGTAAGGCTGTTATGAAACTGTTTTTTAAACAACTCTACATTTAAAACTAAAAATTAAAACAAAAAACACTGGAAAACGCATAAAAATGTGTTTTTGCTCTATTTTTAGAGCAATAAAGGTAAAAAGGTTTTTACCCATAAACTTGAGATTTATCGGATAGCGTATGTAACTTTTAAAGAACACATTACAAGGGTTGTAGCTAAATCACGAAGTGGTTGTGGGTTGATGTCTAGATGTCTCAGAGTAAAAACCCAAAATCTTCAGCTGAAACTGTTTAAAACGGTGATTGTTCCAAGATTAACTTTTTGCCCCAGCGTCTGGTCGCCGTCGTTAATAGGGGACTGCAGAAGAGTAGAATCCGTTCAACGAAGTTTCACCAAATACGTTCAAGGAGTTGATTTAGGTGATAGTTACCAGAAAAGAATGGACGACCTCCAGCTTCTGCCGCTTTTCGTCCAGCGCATAATTTCAGATTTAGTTTTAGTTTATAAGGTTCTCACACATAAATGCCATATCCCCGAGTCTGTGGAGTTCTTTCAAGTTCATGAAGGAGAAATTGGCACCAGGGGTCACTCTCTTAGGTTGAAGGTTCCGATGGTAAATACGTCCATCCGCAAAAATTTCTGGGGAACGAGAATTGTTGTTCTCTGGAATTCATTGAGTCAAGCTACGGTTCCTCCACTTCAGTCACTACTTTCAGGAAATCTCTGTTGCTGAGAGACCGTGACCTTGTGTTGAAATTCGCTCAATCAAAATACTCGACAATTTTGACATAAATCTACAGGAGAGTCCGCTTCCTTCCCGAAAACTTCCGCTTTAAAGGGATGCGTCTTTCATTCGCGTCAATCTCAGTCTCAAATCAATTCATTTTAATATTTTGTATTGGAGTTCCGCCGGCTTGACCCTGTCTGTCCAAATGCTTCTCGCTTCTCACGAACTTTTAATGTAAATTACAAATTCTCTTGCCAACCTCTCTCGTCAACATCTTCAATCACAAAATTAGGTCTATAGTATCTAATTTTCCATCTCGATAGTTCCAGACAACTTGCCCCAAACGGTCGAGATTGTGACAGCCGCTTACTTGATTTTGCTTCATTTGTGTGCTCGTGCCCGTCAGTGATTCGCTTTGTGTGCGTGTGCTGCGACAGCTATGGTGTGGTTATTCGTGACTTCATTTTTCATACGATGTGGTTTTTCGTGAACCAGCGATTCGACGGACTCGTAATTTACCAATCAAATTTATTTTGTCTTAGTTTTTTTAATCAACAGTTTCAGTTTCAATCTGACTGTCAGAGTCGGTTTGTTTTGTTTTGTAGTGTCGTGTATCGACTGTGTTGTAGTGTTCGAATGTTTGTTTCGGTTGACTTTTCTCAGTTGTGTTGACATTTCACCTAAAAACCGGACATTTTCATGTCATTTCCTTTTTGATTCCACTTACTTTGAGGCATTCTGTTGTTTTGAGGCGTTTTGTTAGGCTCGAGTTGATCACATAGTTGCTTTCTTTTGATTTGCTTTCAAAGATAATTGAATCACAAAGAGAAATAAAGAACAAGAACAAGAACAAGAACAAGAACAAATAAAAATGCCCGGGGCAAAAATCTAAGGTCAGATTCGAATTCAGCAATCTTGAAAACCCCCCTGGATAACTAAAAATTAAAATTACAAGTTGTTTCTAACTTGATTTTTTCATTGTGAAACGAAAACGTGTGCAAAAAGCAAAAAAATCAACTTTTTACCCATTTTTTAAGTGGACAAGTGGTCAGTTGCAAAATATCAAAACAGATTCAGATACAGCGGTTGTATGGCTGTTGTAAAACAGCTTTGTTAAAAAATCCGCACTTAAAATTAAAAATTAAAACCAAAAAACACTGGAAAACGCAAAAAATGTGTTTTTGCCCAATTTTAAGGCAAAAAATGTCCGGGGCAAAAATCTAAGATCAGATTCGAATTCAGCGACCCCGAAAACCCCCCTGTAGAACCAAAAATGAAAATCGAAAAATTGTGTTTATGAGCTCAAAAAAATGTTTCAAAAAAATAGCGTAATTTTTAAAAAAAAGTAATTTTAACTAGCGTCGTAGCGCCTCAGGGACCCCCTTGCAAGGGCTCATTGATACAGGGCCTTAAAGAACTCCGCAAGATCTTTCACGTGAATACTGTGTGAGGTTCCAGAAACTGTGCAACTACGAGATACGGTAGGGCTAAAAGGTACACTTTGCGAAAAATCGCAAAAAATCGAGGGTTTTTCAACTTCCGCACCCTAAAAACGACCTTTATAGGCATAATCAGGGGGTACTCAGGGGGTAAACCTGAAGCGCCTTGATTAGTAGAATGTCCCTGCACCCTTGGTTTAAAACTTTCCCATGTAGCGCTAGACCCCCCCACTCTTATTTGCAAACGGTGTTAACCCACAAATGCACAGTCGTCTGCCACTCACAAATCCCGAGCAGCGCGTGCGTCGACATTTCGGATTCGTATCCCGGGAATCCGGTCGTCTGCTGCGCGGTGTACAGCCGCTGGTGGAAGCCCATCTTGATGTCGTCAGGCGGGTAAAGCAGCGCGCACACGTAGCGTCGCTCGTCGTTGAGGAAATTGAACATCGGCACTGCTTGCAGCTGCACAATGCTTGATCTTTCAGTGCTGCAGTGATAAACTTCAGAAGCGCATGCAGTCCGTGCCTTCTGGCACGCTGATTGGCTGCATCGTGCTGGTTCGACCAATCAGTAAGCCAGCCAATCAGTTGATTGCCTATGATTTACAGCTGTAACAGCACAGCAATAACATCAGACAACACAGTGTGAACATCGGGTTTGGTTGCAACGATCACAGTGTGCACAGTGTCTACGGAGTCACCGTGGAGAGCACTTCGAACGCAACGTTGTGTCGCCGAAGCATGGGCGTCACACGCTCGCGCACACCGTCCACGTGCTCGACGTCGCCAGCGCCGATGACCACAACGTCTGCAACACAACCGTCTACCATGTTCATTACATCTCCATACAGCTGATTTTAAAAAAGTTGCGCCTAATTTCATTGATAACTAACCAAGAGCAGGGTCAAGCATCACGAGAAATTCCACCGCTTCAGTCGTGATCTCGTCTGGTGTCGCCACCTGAGAAGATTTTTTTGCTCAAAAATTTCAACGTGCTCATAGCGTAAATCGACATTCGAATAACAAACCGACCCTCCATGAAAGTGCGTTTCGCGGAAACAACGCCACAGGCCCATAAAGAAACGTTTCATCAGCCAGTCGGAAGCCGAGATTCGAGACGGACACAACGCAGATCTCTTTCGTTTTCATCATTCGGTCACGCAGGCGGCTGACACGAACCTGCAAAAACCGAGAGAGCATTCATTACACGGTCTTGCACGGTAGCTCAGCAGATTCGGAACAAGACCAAGAACTTCATCAAAGCATTGTGGATTTATTCAAACGTGTCCGGTCTAAAATGACGGCATCAGCTTTAAAAACGCCCGTCTGTCAAAGTTCAGGCACTAAAATTTCAGTTTGGTGCGACTGATTCGACATCACCATTTGTTTAAGGAAAGAAATCGGCTACACGGAAAGTCTGGTTTGCTGTGAACGGCAAGCGCATGTTTTGCGGCACATGACGTCATTTCAGCGGGACACGTTTGAAAATAGGTCATACTATTATTGTGAATATCAACAATTCAGCACTGGTGACATGCAAGGCCAGTGGAAGCAACGTACCAACACTGGAATCGCCGCACCACGCGGCTCAGTCCAATGCAACCAACGCCGATCACAAGCACAAACCTGCATGCCCACGTCAGACTCGCCCATGGGCACGGGGTGCGCCTGACCGAGCAAGTACTTGTCCTCTTTTGGATTTTCATCACGTTTCGGAGGAACTTTCGAGCCACCGCCACTACCGCTGCTGGCCCGTGTGCTGCAAAACCACTTTTTTGAAGTATAGACCAAGAGCTGAGCAAAGCAAAATGCAGCACAATCAAACATTTGCATGTGTGACGTGGAGGCTCGAGCGGAGCAGACACTCCACCACGCACAGCCAGACGCAACAGTGCGCCGCAGCATGGCGTCGTGCACCCGGAACCTGATTCAACCCAGATTAGTAGGTGTCTTTTCAAGTTCCGTTTTTTAGACCGTCAAAGTATGTTCAATGGAAATCAGTGTCATCCAACAGAAACGACGAGTTCGATTAACTCTGCCTCAAAAACATAATATCGTTTTCTGAACCCTGTTTTTATTCATCAACAAAATTGATTGGATAGATCACACAACACAAACACATTTCTGCACGTATCTTATAAAAGGCGGAATATGATTTGAAAAGTGTAAAAGTTATGTGTTAAATAAGAACAGAAAATAAAGGCTGACGCGCACCTAAAATAACGGTCAGAATTATCACTTGATAAACGGCCGACAGAATAACCACCAAAAATGGAAAATCAACCAACGCCATGTGAACACCCAGCAAAACAAAATACTGTTATCAAGTTTTTAGGTCCTTTGAGTGAATGCGTTTGTAGACGCAGAAAGGAAACCAGTTTCAATCCTGGTGTGGCAATTCAAAGCAGCCTAAGTCACTCGGCTCTATTTAGGGGACTCGGATCACATACCAATTTTGAATTCTCGCTTCGTGCATTCATCTGCTTACCCATCAACAGTAGAACTCCAAAACATATGCACCTAGCTGATTGGTTGATGCATGCATTCTCTGCATGAACTGCGGAGTGGAGGCGGAGATCGGTTTGCACAAAAAGCATGCATCACGTGACCATCAACCAATCAGCTAGTTGGATATGTTTATAGAGTTTCACTGTATGCGTGCATTGAGTATCGGGACCAAAATAAAAGATAATAGTTTTCATCACAGACAATAAGGCCAAGGCGCCATGGAACAAATAAACAATTGCACAAACCATCCTCGCCCTCGGCACACGTGAGACAGGCAAGTGAATACATGACGGATGGTCGTTGAGCAACAACCAATCAACAACTTCTGACCGTGAACAATGAGCGTAGTCAAGCAGAAAGCGCCTGCTTCAGCAAATGCGTTTCGGTGGGCACGGTCGTCTCGAGTATCTCCTGGATGTCCGCGAGCGCCGTTTTGCAGCAGTCCGCGAACTCGCGCGCATCACGGCCACCCTTGTAGCTCGTGACGACGCCGCCAATCTGGTTCGACAACAGACCGTAGCCGAAGCCAATGCCGTCCGGCACGACGGCGCCAAAGCCGCCGAGTATGATCGTGTCGGTGGAGAGCGTCGACGTGGAGATGGTGAAATGATTCGCCTGGTGGTAACTGACGTCTGCGAACAAGGCGGGCGTGGCAACGCGCAGCCGCTCGGCCGTCAGTCTCAGGCCAAGCAGATGCCGGTCGAAACTCTGGCCTGCAATGTGCATTGTGTTGTTGAGCGTTAAAAAACCAAGGCCACACAACTGCCAGGTATGCTGACGATTGACGAACGTATGCGATTGTGTTCGAGTTTCTTACAGACCAGCAAGGTGCACCACCCGTCAACTGGTTCAAAACAACCAATCAACAGGAGGTCTCGCCAATGAAGTCTGCACCAGCGCCAGCGCCCCCATCACCAACCCAAACTGGCGCGTTTCACAAGCGCAGAGTGTTTCGCGGAGCACAGGTCAACCAAGAGACGCAGCTTCTGCGGCGGTTCCCTGTTCGCCTGTGTGCTTGTGAGCGCGTTGGTGAGCGCCACAGTTTCGGCGGTCAATGGTCGCATCGTCTCCGTGCGTCCGTGCTTGAAGGCGGCCGTACTGCACGACTCGTACGTTGCCACACGCTCGCCACAGCCAGTCATACGGTAGAACGCAAGCTGAACAACCAAGGAAACGACATGTGCAGAAAACGTTGGATCAATGAGAAAATCGCAATATCCACGGCGCACTTTTGCGGCCACTGCCTTTTAACGGCCGTTGGACACCGAAACCGGGGTATGGCTTGGGTCACTGGTGCCCCGGGGCTTACAGACTGCCCGTGCACACGTGGCGACGGCGAGGCCTTTGGTTCACCATGGCACACCAGCCGTCCATGTCCATCCACCCAGAGCCTCATCATAAACCACCCCGTCCCCAGTTCGGTACCTTCAGATTTATGCATTCGATGACGGGGAAGAGGATAATAAAGATCGATTATTAAACGGTCGAAACGTAACAACCAAACGAGAGAAAGCGATGCCGTGTCGAGTGCAACCTGAATGGCCATTTGCATCACTGCGTCCGGGCTGAGTTTATGTCCTTTTATGGTGTCGCGCGTCATGTTGACGTATTGCACTGTGCCAATTTGCAGATCGTTGCACAAATCACGGAACTCCTGTCGTCCTGACTGCAGGCGCAATTTTACTGGCTCCGAGAAATTGAACTCTGAAACGATGGACACTTGATTTTACCAGTTCACTTGGCACGCCACACACAACCGTCCATTCGCCATTCATTTTTGCATTGCATTCACATCAAAAAAAGCTTGCCGAGTTTCTTCGTGCGCGCGGCACGTTCGGGCACCGGCTTGGTGTCGGGGTGCACCCAGTGATTGGCGGATGAGTCCCGATAGACGTCCTCGACCAAGCGCAACACCGCAACACCGTCGCCCCAGGAATGCTCAAAGTTGATCGTCGCAATGCCGTTGCGGTCAACGATCAACGAAAATGACTTGTCAAAGTATCTGTAAAGATTCAAAATAGCAACGTACGTTGACGTGCGCTGGTACGAACGAGCGCGTGTTCTAAAGCTGAACGTCGGATAACGTGACAAGTCGGATTGTGGCCGGAAAAATGTTGTATGCATGAATTGGCGTGAAGCAGATGTGCAAAGATGATGAGCGTTCGTTTTGTGCGCTCACCGATTCAAGCCAGCGTCTGGCCCATAGAGCACATTTCTAACGAGCGGCTCGTGCTGCAGCGTGTCGAGCTCGTCCAAGCACACGACGAACATGGCGCTCTCCAAGGACGTCAACGCGTCGTAGTTGTCGTTCTTGAACACGTCCCTGCACGCGGCCCACTGCTCGCGATTCATGCACGTGAAGCCGCCGATGGCATGCTGCGCCGGCTGCAGCGGCATCGCCAGAATGCGCTGCAACGCACTGTGAATCTCGGTGGCGCTCAGCAGCTCGCCTGCAAAACAACGCATTCGTTTTTTTTGTTCCTCTGTTCTGTTTGCATGTTGGCGAACGTTCTCCACGGAAGCGTTCATTCGTAAATGCCAGTATTTTTTGCCTCTTTCCGCTGTTTTGATTACGTTTTTCGACCGGCGCAAGAGGCCACCCGACCTGTTGCTGAGCTAAACCAAAATGCAGAGAACCTCCAACGATCTTGTATGAACTGCAACCAGAAAATCGCTCTGAAAACGTGACGACACCAGGAAGAATCGCTGCACCTCTCTCATTGAGAATGTCGACGGCGAACACGTGGCCGAGTCTGAAGACAGCGATGTGCTTCGAGTGGTCGTACTTGAGCAGCGCATCCATGCCCGAGCGCGGTATGCGCACCGTGTTGAACAACGATGGGTACTGCGACATGTCCAGTGGAAACGCACGAAAGCGGGACACTGCAACGGCAGCATGCCATGCCACGCCATCCGGCAACCAGCTGCAAACACACCAACACATAGACCACACATTCAACAATGTCCGTTTTCATCGTAACAAATGCGAACGTTGTTGACGCTGAAATCAAACCGGCAGATCTTTTCGAAACGTTTCGTCTTTGTTTTCGCCGGATTCAAATGGAACACTTCCGGCGCCAGGAGTTCAGCGTCTAAAGCGCGCTTGAACCGTCCAATCGAGATCACCAGATTTGTGGCGCGTGTCAGCTGCAAACGAAAATGGCAATGCATTGATGTCAATTGAGTTCCTCTGCTTCAGCTCTCTCATTTGAAACGTGCAGTGCAACAAACTTGATCATTGTACGCTTCCTGCGGATCCATGCGTATAACCAGTGCTGGGTTGTAATTGACGGGCAGTGGCACACGTGCTTTCAAATATATGTCGAACCAAGCTTCTGTAAAACTTGTCGAGTCGATGCAAAACAACAGCGAACACCAATTAGAATGCAAAGCTTCTCTAGAAACAACAATGTGCACTTGCGGCACACTCACGTACGTGTGATGTAACTCGTGTGTTTGTGCAGTCGATTGAAGTTTTCGAGTTCACGTTGCAAGTCTGGCCCTTCGTTTTGCTTAAACCGCTCGACCACTTGTTTTGTGTGCTTGTACTGAGCTTCATTGGTGATGAGCGGTCGTATTCCCTCCAGGTATCGATCGCAACTTTGTTCCAATTTCGGAATAGGCAGCCGTGGAAGACTTTTCTGGAATTTGTACGACGGCACAATGCTCTGCTCAAGGAATTGGTACGAGGACGTGGATGACGACGACGAACCATCCGCTGTGCTCAGCCACGATCTGTTGATGAATGAAAAGACTAGGAAAAATGGAATTGGCTGGTGCCTGGTGGCGACCGCGACTGTTGACGTTGAGCAATAAGCACGATTGCAACGAAACGCAGCAACCCAAATCAAAACAACTCAACTCACTCACTCACCACCCCCAAACAACAAACACAACAACAAACCTGAGATAAACGAACAGTTTGTTTTGGTTTCGAATGCAGCTGTGTCCACGGCCACCAAGTACAACGGCAAGCAGCTTGCCGCTGTCGCAGCTTGATCTGCCGTGCCATCGTGCCGTCGGTGACGTCGCCATTTTCTCAAAATTCTTTTATTGTTGCTATTTTGCCGTCGCATTTGCTGAATGATCCCCAATCCAAAAAAAAATATTTAGCACACCGTCTTCGTCCACGTCTGTGGTCACAGTTTTATAAAAATGAGTGGTGTCTAAAAAGGAGTTTTTTTACTCCAGTGTAGGGGGTTGCCCTTCTTTTCTAAAAACCGACACGCTCGTTGTCGGACATTGTTTAAACGGACCTAATTCAAATCCTAATCCTAAAGCCTAATCCTGAGCCTAACTTGATCCTAACCTAATCCTAACCTAAGCCAAGCCTTTTCAGAAAGGAAGATGTCAGAACAATTGCGTTTTGAACAAGTTCTTGTTGAGGCCGGAGCGTGTGCAGGCGCGCTAGTGGATCATGAGCATGAGCATGCCGATGCCGCGTGCGCGTGCGTTTTAAAAAAGAAGCGCCAGGAGTGTAGGGTTGTTAAAAAAAAATCGTCATTTTTGTTTTTTTTTTATAAAGTCCATAATATAAGCTGAATATATGATAACTTGACCATCTTCATTGTAATTTCAAAGATTTTGCGGCAAAATTTAGCGTTTTTCCTTTAAAATTTAAGCGAAAAAATACCATGGGGGTTGAAGGTGGTTGGTATTCATGTTGCAAAACAAAATGTCTGCCAACGGTAAATTATCACCGAGGAAGCAGACAAATGCTAATCAAAATGAAAAAGAAAGAAAGATGGAAGCAGTAAAGAAAAGAACGTTTCTTTTGACGAGCTTTTGGTTTTGTTCTTTGTAGTTTCAGTGTAAAATTTGAATCTCGGTTCGAAATCTGAACTGTGAGTGGAGTATGAACGAAACGACGAGACGATGACTATGCTCACAATTGGATTTTTGAGTTTTTGTTTGGTTTACTTTCTGATCAAGAATGATGAATTGCTTGAAGAATTCAACTAAACGGTTCGAAAACAATGAGAAGATAGTGGAACGACGACAACGACACGATTCCTCAAACTGATGGATGTGGAGTACACAAACAACAAACGGGACGGAAACAGCTTGAATGATCATAAAGTTTTCTTTGGCTCTGGCATGAATTCAATTTGGAGCGGCTCGGCCTGCTAGCTGGCGACAGCTCGACAAACATTCAGTTGACCTGATATGAATTGAATAATGAGTGTCGGGTTGAGCAGTGACATGATTTTTAGATCCTGCCAATTCGACACTCGTTTTTCAATCATTAAAATAAACATTATTTGCTGAAGATTCACGGAAATCCGACACAACTGATGCAGTCAGTAGAATTCTGATCTGACTTCAAACTGATCTGAACTACTGCACCGCATTGAACTTGGATCGACATTCAACAGAGTGGCTGTGTGGTTTGGGCTCCATGGTGAAGCAGGTAAGCTGGATTTCATAGCTTCAAAGTGAGGAGTTTTACTCCAGGGTAGAGTTGGTAAAAAACCGGTTTTTTATATTGCCAGGAAAAAAAACGGTTTCTTTTCCGTTTTAAAACCGTTTTAAAACCATAAAAAACCGAATGCTTCC
Organism: Theristus sp. LFF4_11; assembly: GCA_030248135.1. Taxonomy (NCBI): domain Eukaryota; kingdom Metazoa; phylum Nematoda; class Chromadorea; order Monhysterida; family Xyalidae; genus Theristus; species Theristus sp. LFF4_11. The sequence continues at coordinate 53,305 of JASANC010002422.1, read as the reverse complement.
CACCTCCTAAACTTTTTAGAACTTGGCATCTTGAACTCAAAATAGGAAATACATCAAAATTAGTGATTTTGAGCAGCGTAAAATGCTGTTTTCGGACATACAACCGACCCAATATGCCATTTTTGCCACCAAATGCTACCCAATTTTTTGTTTCAAATCAAATTAATTTCGCTTTTATTGGTTTCCAGGGCAGCACGTTCAATAAATTGAAAACAAAGACTGGGCAGTGACCGTGTAGGTGTGGGGAGCGGGGAGGGACGGTTGCAAGGAGACCGGATAGCTGACCCCGATTAGGGGGCGAGATTTGCAGAACTGCAAAGTGAAACCGGTGGCGGATTGCGTTTGAAAAATAACATTTCATCAGTTACCCTTTGCAAATCGACAACATCGTCAGTCAGTCTGCATATGCACTTAGTTTAGCAGTCACCTTGTCTTCATCGTATTTCACTTGACCCTTGCCACAAAAGCTTCTGCAAAATGATGCTTCACCAGTTCAGTTTGACACAGTTCACTGCACCGTTTTTTCAAAAATATAATTTTACATTTTATCAATCAAACGAAGAGTTGTGATTTTTGACCACGAAGTTTGAAAATTTTTAAAGTAAAAAACCGGTTCTTTATTTTTTCAAGAAAAAAAACTGAAAAAAAACCGGTTTTAAAACGGAAAAGAAACCGGTTTTTTTCCTGTGCCAACCCTACTCCAGGGTGTTCCAAAAGTTAGTCCTTGACAAATTTTGGTGAATAATCGAGACGAAATGTGAACTTTCTAAACAGACAGTTCGGTGTCAAATCAGAAATATCAATGAGGTTCCGCGGGTTCCGTTAAAAATGGACTTTGGGTTCAACTATTCAACCGGTAATTGTTAAAGGTCTCACTTTTGGAACACGATGAAGTAAAACTTGCCTAGAGTTGGTCACAATGGATCCAAGCTGCAGTAACGAACGAGATGAACAAAACTCAAGTTAAATTGGTTGATTAAGTTCGAATCGGACTTTGATTGTTGATTGACTCATTATCGATTTTCCGTTGCTTCTCGAAATTGGGACTGCTCGGACTCGGACGAGTCTGGTTTGACCAGGCCTACTCCGACCGCTGAAGAGTTTCAAATAAAATTGTTAAACAAAAATCGAAATTTAAAAAAAATGATTAAAAAAACAAAAATACCGATTTTTTTTAAATTCAAAAAATTTTCCTCTAATATGCCCTGAAAACCTCAAATTTGGCCAAATTTTTCGCCTCGCAGAGCGTCCGATTGTGCTCGCTGCTTCGTTTGCAAGCGCTACGTTGTCTGGTTGCTTGCTGCTTCGTGTCGTGTCGTCGCGACACCATCAGAAGAATTGATCGAATTTCAAGGCGGTATGTTTGTCTTCACTTTAGCAATAGTTTAGCTGGAGACAATTAGTGACGTTTTGGAGGTCAAAACACAAGAAGAGGCATGGTGACGGTTTGGAAAAGGGGTAATTGAGGTCACCAAAACAAAATCTGCAAAGTTCCGCCATACGGGAGTCATTCGGGAGGCGCTTGCATATCATATGTGGTTCTTCGGACTCCCTGATTGATTTAGCACAACTTTCATTTTTGAAATTTAAAAAAAAATTAAAAAAAAACAAAAATGACGATTTTTGGTTTTTTTAACAACCCTAGTTTCAAATCCAACTTTTGGAAGAGCCTATTCTCCGGTTGTTAAAAAAACAAAAACCATCATTTAGTTTTTAAGAAAATTTGGAAAATTACAGGGTGTTTCAGAAGTAGTGGGTAGGTGTAGGGTTGGCATGGTAAAAATACCGATTGTTTTACCGGTAAAAAAACGCGTATCTAAATCCGCGTTTTTTCCCCGTTTTTTTTCAATTTCGGACTGAGTTTTTTTATATTATTTTCCCTCGTTTCGCAACTTTACACGTGTCTTATGCTAGTTGTGAACGAAATTGACACTGATGTGTTGAAAGAACTGTTAAGCGAGCTCAGACGCTCAGAATTCACAATGAGCAATGAAATGGCACTGTGGCTGCGTCAGAAATGTTCAGCTAAGCTTTGCGACGCTTAAAAACTTCATTCCAAAAGTTGTTCAATCAAACCCAAAAAATCGGCAAAACGGTCCAAAATGTCGATTTTGAACGTGCAGACAATTTTACATGGAAAATTTTGTTGAAGCTTCAAAAAATTGTGCTAAAAATGTTGTTGTTGTAATTTTTGGTTGATTCACGTGCGTGTCTTGCTGACTCTGTGTCTGTGTCTGTGCTGGTTTATGCTGAAAACGTGATGAAGGAGCGACGAAATGAGCGTGGATGTTTTTAGACATGAAAAAGCCATTCCGGCCTGGATTCCGGCAATTTCGACCGGATCCGGCCGGCAAAAATTCCGGCAAAACACGCTTGCGCCGGATCCGGTCCGGATTCCGGCAAATTTGCCGGATACATCCCTACAGTTTCAGAGCATATTAAAAGAAAATTCTTCAAAATTGTCTTTAAAAATTCAAACAAAAAGTTTTGTATGCATATGACTAAAAAATTCCCGCCCTCAATGATTCTTTCCAGTGCCCAGCCCGCCACACTGCTCTGAAACGCAACTTACCTGCGCCGCCATGGAACACAAAGCACCACAACAACCACTGTTGAGTGTCCATCCGAGTTCAGTGCGGTTCTCAGTTGAGTTAAGTGCAATTCAGATTCAGAATTAGATCAGAATTATGGACTGTATCAATCGCGGAGTATTTGCGTAAATTTTCAGCAAGAATTTTTTATGATTGAACAAACGAGCGTCGAATTGGCAGGATCCAAAAATCACAAGTCTCTGCTCAATTCGACGCCCATTATTCAAGTCATATCCAGTGAATGCTGGTGCTGCTGAATGCTGATGCAGCTTGAGCTGAGCTTGTTGCTTTGATTTAAATGATTTCCAAAGAATGGCGATAAATCGCCAACGAATCCAATCAACTGCGAAGTAACAATGACATATTTTGATCCACGATGAGACGAGCCGATACAGTCGTCGTCGTTGGATGATTGAACTGTTTGCAAACCGTTTTCGAATTTGGTCTCGAAATCCTGAATCGTAAAATGTGAACCTGTCGTCGTCGTTCCGTTCCACATTGTTTTTTTATTTCAACCATTGTTATTCAAATCAGCTCTCGAATAAAAAACCAAAAGAACTGAACCAACAGCTCAAAACTGAATGTTGTTATTTTTTTCGTTCATTTTCAAAGCAACAACGGTCGCAATCTTGAAGAAAGCCACTCCGCGGCAGCAAATCCCTTCCTAGCAAAAAAGTCCTAGTCTAAAAACAATTTGCCTGTACTGTCAAGGCGTGTTCAGTACGCTCCGCTCAATTTGCAACATGAGCAGTCACGGTTGAAGGTTGACATTCACGATAAAACTCGAGATTTTCACTTTAAAGTGCTCAAGTATGTTCATGCAGATAGCCTGACTCATTCTTCTGTTGGCTATAACATTTTTTCTGCCCAGTCCATGCGCTTTGCTCGCGTTTGTTCGGACAAAAAAGACTTTGCTCATAACGTCAAACTTCTTTGTTCCACTCTCATTGATCAAGGGTTTGCGAGAGAAAAGATTCTTTGCCGTCTTTTCCGTTTTGGTGCTTCAAATAATAATGTTCTTCTCAAATTCGGACTTGACCAACCAACAAAAATGGTTGCCTTTGCTCTGTCTGTTGTTTGATTTTTGCCTTTTGTATTTCAGCTCATTGTTGTTCGACTAGCATCACACTGATGATGGGCCACTAGTCGAACGAGTCGAACACGTCTGTGATTCGGGCCCGAAACGTGTTCGATTCCATAATTTTCTTTCGCTGATCTACATGCCATTTTGTGCTGTTCCAGGTTCACCGTCTGTAGAATTTCGACAAAGGACTGGTGCTGGCTTCAATTTCGATCATTTTCACAACGATATAATGGGACGTTCGCACAAACACGCTGGCTCGAATGATAAACGACGTTTTGCAACAGCTAAGCGACAACGTGTTGAAACTCCGCAAGACGACGACAATGACAGTTGCATCACCGATGAAGAACAGGTGTGTTGATCGGTAAATTGTTACTGTTTTTCTATTTTGTTTTTTATTGTTTGTGCTTTGTTTTAACCAAGGACAACTTTATCCAGCTGTTGCATGGTTCCTTTTTTCAATTCAAGTGGGGGGGGGGGGTGGACCCCCCCACAGAAAATTTTGAAAAAATGCACCCCCCATGGGACCCCCATGGGGGGGTTTCACGTTACCATAGTTTGGACCCCCTCCCCTCACTTTTTGGTCGGCACCCCCCGCCCCCCCCCCACGGCACCATACCCAGTACCGTGGGGGGGGGGGGGGGGTGGGGGGGCATAGTTGTTCCAGAGCCGAGGGGTTGGGGGGGGGGGCGATATAGATAGCTGGAGCAAATTTTCCAGATAGATAGATAGCTGAAAAATTTTGGGGGGGCCGCGGGGGGGCCATGTGACTTTGGGGGGGGCCGGTCAAAATTTTGAAATTTGATAGATAGATAGCTAAAACGCTAAAAAGCTATAAAAAAAGCAAAATAATGCTAAAAATACACTAAAAATCAAGTATAAACGCGTATTTTACCTAAAATTAGCGAAATTTTCAAGAATTACAAGCAAAAATGGTCAATTTTGGGCAAAAATTGACTCATTTTATGTCTTCGAAGACAAAAATTTTCAGATAGATAGCTGGCTGAGAAATTTTTTTAGATAGATAATAGCGTAATGCATCATTATTAAAACAGGTGCATGTGCAGTGGCGGTAGCCCCTGCCCTTTAACACAGGAAAGAAAAAAATGCAAGAACTAAATTGATCATTTTCACCTTATAAAAAAGGCTTGGCTTAGGTTTAGGATTAGGAACCTACAACGACTCATTGCAAGCAACCTCTGATCAGAAATCAAAAAAATCACTTTTAAGTATGTATACAAATCGATAATAGCTGAGCCGAAAAAACCTGTCTGATAGAGATAGATTCGAAAATTTTTTGGGGGGGGGCCGGCCCCCCCACCAGCCCCCCCCCCCAAGAACAACTATGGGGGGGGGGTACACCCCCCCAGAGCACCAGAGGCCGTCGGGTGGGGGGGGGTGGGGGGCGGGGGGGGGGGGGGGCACCGTGCCACCCCCCCTAAAACCGGGCACCCCCCCCATCGGACCCCCCCCTCGAAAATTTGGCCTCCCCCACACCCCCATGAAATTTTGTCTGGCGGAGGAGACCCCCCCAAAAATTTTCCGTACACCCTAAAAAAATTTTCGAAAATCATGATTTTTTGTGTATAAAGTCCATAATATAAGCTGAATATTATGATAGCTGAATAATCCACAACTTCGTAATGCATCATTATTAAAACAGGTGCATGTGCAGTGGCGGTAGCCCCTGCCCTTTAACACAGGAAAGAAAAAAATGCAAGAACTAAATTGATCATTTTCTTGATAACTTGACCATCTTCATTGTAATTCCAAAGATTTTGCAGCAAAATTTAGCGTTTTTCCTTCAAAATTTAAGCGAAAAAATATCATGGGGGGGGTGGGGGGGGTGGACCCCCCCCACAGAAAATTTTGAAATGGGACCCCCATGGGGGGGTCCCACGTTACCATAGGTTGGACCCCCCCCACACTTTTTGGTCGGCACCAGTACCGAAGACGAGGGTGGGGGTGGGGGGGGGGGGGGCACGCCCCCCCCAGAGCACCCGAGACCTCCGCGTGGGGGGGTGGGGAGTCACGCGACACCCACCCCCCAAAACCTGACACTGGACCATCCACACCCCCCCCCCTCGAAATTTGCTCGACACCCCCCCACCCCCCCCCTAGATGGACCTAAGTAACAGTGACACCCCCAAAAATTTTCTCGGACCACCCAAAAATCATGAATTTTGCTCAAAAATCATGATTTTTTGTCTTTAAAGTCCGTAATATAAGCTAAATATATGATAACTTGACATTCTTCATTGTAATTTCAAAGATTTTGCAGCAAAATTTAGCGTTTTTCCTTCAAAATTTAAGCGAAAAAATCTCATGGGTGGGGTGGGGGGTGTGCATCCCCCCCAGAAAAATTTCTACAATAGTGCACCCCCCCATGGCCCACGCCTGGGGGGGTGTCACTGTACCATGACTGACACCCCCCCTCGAAAATTTGCTTTCGCCTTCGGTACTGGTCGGCACCCCCCACGGCACCATACCCCCCCTTCGAAAATTGTTTTGGGCCCACGGTACTGACCATATCCCCCCCCTTCGAAAATTTTTTTGGGCCCACGGTACTGCTATGCCCCCCTAAAACAACTATGATTTTTGTTGAACTTTCGAAAAATTGTGCCATAATTGAGCCTTAAAACGCTTTATTTGCCGATATTGTGACACATATTTTTTTGAAAACTGCTAGTTATTTGTGAAAGTTTTGAATACTTATATGGAAAACTTGATTGTCTATGTCTGAAACGTTCATGTCTACTCTTTCGAATAAAAACATGCCGTATTCAATGTCATATAAGGAAATCTGCAATTGGGAGCAATAGAAAACGTTTTTCTGTATTAAAAAATGTAAATATTATTAAAAACAGTTTAGATACCACGTAAAAGTCTAAATAAACCAAAGCTGAACAACGGTGATGAAGAAAAACACACAGGTAATAAGAAAAACATGTGGGACTCAGTCCTCCGCTGAGGGCGCATGCGTGGGACTCAGTTTTCCGCGTGACCAGTTCTCCTTCCCTCAGTTCTCCGTGCTCAGTTCTCCTTCCCTCAGTTCTCCTACAGCCTTTCAGAACATATTAGAGAAAAATTCGATTTTTTTAAATCGGCTATTTTTTTAATCACTTTTTTTTAAAAATTTTGATTTTTGTTTAACAACCCAACTGTGGTCAGTTCTATAAAAGTGAATAGTGTTTGATTGAAAAGTGAACATTTTTACTCCAGGGTGTTCCAAAATTTGGACCTTGACAAAATCCGGTCGTTGAATACTTGAACCTCAAGTTTATCTTTGACCGAAGCTTCCCATTGATTGGATTTCTCCAGAACAAAACTTACCTATACGGTTGTCACACAAAATTCCGCTTTTTTCAGAAATTTTTGATTTTAAAATTTATATAAGGAGACCTTATATGCAAGACTTGCAAACGGTAAACATTGTTTTTTTACTGATTAGCGCTCCGCCACGTGGGGAGGCTCAGTTCCTGCGGTTAGACGTTGTCGGCGCCCTGATGCCACGTGAATCTTGTTGCGCATCGCACATCGTCGCGTCAACTTATGTGAACACGTGCGGCGTCGAGGCCCGAGCGCTCCGGTTTCAATAAGAACTCGTTCAAGACACAATTGATTCGATACGTATTTGGTTGATTACAACGAAAGTTTTAATTCACTTTTGGCCGCAAAACTCTTTCTTGTTTTCCATTGCTTTGTGCGCACGTATGGCCAGTGCGTGCAACGTTTGTGTTGCTCCAACAAGCTTTCTGTAGCCATGTTACCATTGAACATTTTGGTATGACACCTAACGCAACAGCAACAGCCTTGTGAGCTGTGAGTGACGCCGTCAACCCCAACTGTTGCTCTCCGCTTATAAACTATAACTTGTCTGCATGTTTTTTGTGTTTCGAGGCGTAACAGTACCGAAGACGGGCAGTGTAGTGTAACCTATAAAAATTTATAAAAATTTTCAATAAAAATTGCAGGGGGTACGGACCAACCCAGAACCAATTGCATCCGGTGCACCTCCTTAGCAGGCGACCGAGGGTGGTTCCACGTACAATCACCGCCCCCAAAATAAATTTTTGGCACCCCCCACGGGTAGGTATCCCCTACCTAGAATCGTCTGTCATCTTCGTCGGTACTCTGAAGCAGCGTCATTTAAACAAACTCTTCCAAAAATTTTTGTCGCATAAAAGTCAGGCAAAGGCGGTGAGACAAAAACACACAACGTTTCAAAGTTCGGTATATGCACAAAGAATTTACGTTGTGACATGACAGTTCAAAATTCTTATATACGTATAATTTGCTTGAGAAACGAAAATGAAATTTTCATCTAAATTTAATGCGCCCATGAATGTGCATGTTGAAGATACTATGTACTGTATGATTGTATATGCCTAGATGGTTTTGTTTCGTGTCATTGAGTGAAAAAAACGTGTTAGCGTTCATTTCCACTGTTGTGACGTTGAAAGTGGAAGTTACTGCATGAAACAAACACTAGCACAGTGGTCATTACTTCGTTGTGCAGCGAAAAGTAATCGGTGAACACTGCCACGACCACTCATTCTTCAAAACACCTACAGTTTTTTCGTTTGACGTTCTAAGCAACACCGGTTGATTGAAAAACTTTGTGCTCTTGTGCACATTGCTTTTTGTGTTTTTTTGATTTAGTGCAACAGAAGAGAGCCTTTGTTTATTGTGACCACGCGTTGCAGTTTCAGGTGTGCGCTCAGAATGAAGCCAATCAACGTTGTCTGTGTTCTTTGTGTGCTCATTGGACAGATTTCATCCGCACAAAAAATTGTTGTCAACAGCCACGGACAGCGATTTCGTCAGGTGAGAGTGTGAATTCAACCATAAGTTGTCCTACATTTTGTACAGTCAACAGCATTTGGTTCCACAAGCGAACCATTTGTAAGCATACGCAAAAAAGTATTATGCAAAAAGTTTAGAGTTCACTTCAGCTACATATTCATACACTTCACTGCTCGGTTTACTCCACGTTCACAGTTTGATTCACCGTTTAAACTTATTTTCAAATTAGCTCGTGTGCACCCAATAACAGCTCAGCCTTCTGTTCTTTTGTCTTGATTGTTGTGTGCACATCGTTTTGCCACTTTTTAGTTGACGCCGGATGAGCGATTCAGTTTCTGTTGCCGGGGACCGAAAGGCAAACGAATCACAGCAGCGTGCAAGAGCATGTGCCAGTACAACAAGATGACTTGGGAGCAGGTGCACGCGACGCTGGGCAGTTTCTTGCTTCTCACCATCAATAAATGCCCAAATCCATTCAGAAATTCATTCAATGCCAAAATCCATTCGAATTTCAAAAAATGCGTAAAAAGCCACGTGGCTTCTACGGTACCGCCTTTGTTGCATTTTTTAAAATTATGGCACAAATTTTGGTACGGCGTGAATTTTTGGCAAAGAATGAATTTTAGAAAAGAGTTTGGAATGAATTTTGGCATTTGCGAGCGCGGTCACAATTTTAAGTATCGTTTAATCGTCAATGGTGGACAATATTAAACAGCCCATTTCGTCTAAACCTCAACTAAACCACTCACAAAAGGGCCGGCGGACCGAAAACCACTGGTTTGTACTAAAAACAGAAGAGACTGATCGAGTTCAGCCGTACGATAAAAATCGTCACTCAACATTTTTTCGGGGGATTGTTTTGAGCGAGTGCAAATGCAGAGTAACTGCTGTGAGTGTCGTAGCGGCTCCTTGCAGATTCGTGCATCCAACTCACGCGGCGAGTGTCCGTTCGAGTCGCTTGGTCACGTGCTGCTGTGCGTCTCCCGTTTCTCAGACAACAGTGCCTGCTGTTCGGCACAGGGTGTGCCGCCATTGTGTCTGCCGTTCTGCAAACCCGCCTACTCAGCACTTTCGGTTGACGTAAAGTACCTCGCATGCACCGGCTACTTCCCGCAGATTGTTGCATGCCATCATGAACACGACAGGCGACACCCTGTATACGTGAAGCTGCCCTCAAAGCCGTACAGTCCTGCGTTCCAACGGGGATAACATGCACTACTGCTGGCTCTATTTTGAAAATGACTATATGTTGTAGCAAGAGTGTTCCAGCATTCCACTTGTAGTGGATGTGCTTGACGATATCTTATTTTGTTTGATCTGTGTTTGAAAGTTATTGATTAAAATTTTGAATTCGCTGTTGAACATTTTGTCACTTTCAAAAACGTGTATGTTTTGAGCTAGTTCGAGCCATTTTGCAAAACTGCGCCCGAAAAAGCTAAATCTGTGTGGTCATCAAAAACACATTCTGGCAAAACGAATTTTACCTTTTTTGCTGTCCTTTTTGGAAGGCATAACAAGGGGAAAGATTTTTATTGTTTCTAGTTTTTCTTCTGTTTTAGTCAACTTGCGTTTTACAAGGGTACATAATTTACTCAGATCTGTAACACGACAGCGTCACGCGAGGCGAGCCCGAAAAAAAGAGCATGGGAGCAAATGAAATGCAGTGCATAAAAAACGTCTGACGCTGTCAGTAATGTCGGTCGTCTTGTTTGTTGTAATTCACGTTTCTGCAAAAAGTATTGTTTACGTAATATAATGTTTTTAAAAACATCAAACATTCAAAATCCAACACAAAAATGAAGTATGGCATTAAAGACTGAAATAAAAGACTGCAGTTGACGGCTATTGCGTGCATCAATGTTGTTGCTGTTGCTGCCCATTAGCGCAACTGACACAGACACACTGTTCGTCCCGTTCCTTATTTTAGTTTTTTTTGTATATTTCAATCAGAAATTCAAACATAGTTTATGCATTTATTTGCGGTTTTAGCACGCAGGTAATGCCTAATTCGTCATTTTGACGATTTAATTGGAACGCAACAAACTGCAAGGTCAGCAACAGTTGCATGATTGCCTGTCTCAGCCCACTCAGGCGCTTTCATCATCGCACCCTTACGATCAGTATCGTCACAAAAAATTGATTCCCAAAACTGATTATAATTGATGGTGTTTAGTGTTTATTGATGTGCAAATTTGCGTTGGTCTGCGGCGGTTTTTCGCTTTATTTTTCGCGACAGTTCAAAGCGGTTAATGAACAACAACGCAGACAAAACGAAACTTTTTGCATGCGTGTTTGCTTGTGCTGCTGCAGTGTGCGTGCGTCATGCACAGGAAATGAAACGAAGGAGACAGCCGCACTTTTTTGTGCGTGCGTGCTCTCACAAGAAATTATCACGAAAAATTGGATCGTTATTCATTACACGTGCGCACTTTTGGTGTTAGCAAAGATGCGCTCATATTGTCATGCAACGAAAGTTTTTATCACCATTTTGTTATGTTTTGTTTGGTCAACCATTCATTACACTACTCCAACTTTTTGACACTCAAGTTGAGTCTTGTAATAAAGTCGTTTCCGTTGGCCTTTTTGGTGGCTGTTATTTCCGATTTTTACAATATTTGTTTTGGTTTGCGCCGGGTGTTTATTACGGACAACCTTGGTAATTTGTTTTGACTTTATTTTCTTTGCCTTTTTGCAGCAACGCGTTACATGGTGCATTGTATTTTTAACGATTTTTTCGTCTGAACAAGAATGAATTTTGAAAATAAGTGGCCTTAAAATTAAAAAACTATCGCTTAAAGTTTAAAACCAATGCATTCCTCAGCAAACATGAAGCTGTTACTACTGGCTCATTATTTGGTATTCATAATTATATATGAAGCCCACGGTCAAATTGTGATCACCAGCAATGGACAGAAGTACAGGCAGGTAAGCCGTTATTTTGTTGAACCTGTTTATAAAAGGCAACGCAAGTTTCAAAGCTTTTAAAAAGTTACGCCAGTTCCGCCAAAACCGTAAGTTCCACAGTAGCTATCTCGGTAAAAAAATTTTTTTTGCAATGTGATATCAATTTTTGTGTTTCAGTTGACACCAAACGAACGTTTGAAGTATTGCTGCTTGGGCCCAAAAGGCAGTCAGATCAAACGGTCCTGCATTGGACTTTGTGACTACAACAAAATGAATTTGTTCACGGTAACTTAGTTTTCTGCAAAGCCTCTACATTACGCTGTCCTAACAATTTTACGGCGAAATAAAAGCAAATAAAATGTGTTTTTTAAACGTAGTTCTCAGTACGCTTACCGTATTCGGTCTCGTAGCGATCTTGCTTTTGCAATTAGAGGGAATCAACACCGCAAAACACCGTGTACTTCGCAAGCGCACAATTTAGTTACTTTCTGTATTCTTGGCGTACGTTGCATATCACACTACAACCGAACTACAGTTCATTTCGCAAATATATGCATCTACATGTAGCTGATTGGTTAGTCATGAGCAAGTGTCAGCGCTTATAAACAATGCGACATCTATAAACCCATGGCACATGACGTATTTTATACCGGGTGTGCGCATGCTCGCACAAGTTTGGACTTGGGAAATATTCCGCTTCATGTTTTTGCATATGTTTTGCTTTCCGTTGCTTTATATTTCGAATTTCGAAAACAGTTATTGCCACCCAGTTACCTAACTTGCTTATATTTGATGGTTGAGAGTGAATAAATGGGTGGCTTATAGAATCAAGAGAAGGAACAGACGATTGTCACTAAATTGTCTTTGTCTTCTCAGTTGCAAACACCATTTCCTTTTGGATCAACACCAAAGCAGTCACTGTCAGTGTTGGGCAAAGGCCAACAACCGACTTCTGTAGGTGACCTAAGGCTTCGCAAGCCTTTTATCAAGGTAAAATCGTCAACAAAATCTGTCACAAGGGTACAATATTAGCAGTTATACCAGTGACAAAGATGCGACCCCTTTCCAGTGGCAAAGTTGACCAAGAACTCTACAGAACTGCTGCCAGCTTTCAGGAACGCGCGTGTAAATATGCATTACACAAATGTACATACACATGTCAGCTGTCAACACATGTGAGCATTATAAGAAAAGTAAACAATGTAATTAAAAAAGATTTCTATTGGAAACGAAATAACAGCATGCATCATAACAAGCGTGTGGTTGCGCAAACCCGGTATACAAAATGAGTGTAAACCCAGGCGTGGGAAAGTGTGCGGGTTTATAGATGACCATTGACCCTTATTGGTTGGTCATTACGTCATGTTGCATATATTTTCCAGATGGACTGTATAAATTTGAAGAAGTCAACTACTTGGCTGCATTTGAATGACCAGATTGAATTCCAGGCTCCACAATTTGTATGAATGCTTTTGTGATCTATGTACAGTATGTTTGTTCAAACCTGTCACATTCTTATCGCAGAATACAGAGCTCGCGAAAGAAGAAAGAGCAACATCGGAGGGTTGGCGAGAAAATATGTTCAGCCATAAATGGGGTGCATGATTTTAACCAAACGATCCATTCGTTATTGTTACTGTAATTCAAAGTTTCGCTTGCTCTGTATTCTGCGAAAAAATGCCAGGTTTAAAGAAGCGCCCTTTACACGTTTCGCGTGCAGTTGCGTGCCGCTCACCAGTCTCGTCAGTGCGACTTCACGTCGTTTGGGCACATTCTTTTGTGCATGTCTCGCTGGAAGGACCACTCGGAATGCTGTTTGCGACAGGGTGTGCCTGAATTGTGCCTGCCGTTCTGTCGGCCAGCCTACGCAACGGTGAAGGGCCAACCAAGGGACTACTTCAACTGTGCCGTCGCGCACATGAACACCATCGTGCAGTGTGCCCACGAGTACGATCTCTCGCACCCGGCATACACCAGAATCGGATACGCGTCGAGTTTTGGCTAAGCCACGGAAACTCCAACTGAAATCGTGTTCCCATGTGAAGAAACCATTTTACGTTCCAGGTACTATGTATAGGATGATGGTCCATCTGAATGCATTTCATCTGAACTAGTTTTGTGTTTTAGTTATTGGTCTTACTCTTAGGTCTTTGCGTTTTATGAAGTCGTCATTTCATCTCCTTGTTCTGTACAGCTAATCTGACAAAAATGTGTCAACTGGTGCATTTGGGTTGAATCTGGCAAGCTGATTGGCTGCTTCACAATGTCCAATCAGTGGTGCCAATTCAAAAGCAGGCAATCAGGGATTCGTTTTTTATTTTGGTTTGATTGTCGGATTGTAACTTTGGCACGTCTTTTGTGTTGCAAAATTTTCGGCCATCAGTTTTCAACTAGACTTGATGGTAAAACTCGTTGCAGACAGTCGGTTTTTTCTGTGCACTTTTTTGCAAGCACTTTTTCACACTGCGAGTTTTTGAACAACCACAGAATGTAAAAACTTAATTTTCATGTCAGCAACTTCACGAAATTTGACCAAAGTACTGTTTCCCTTTAATTGAGAAGAAATACACTTTGATTTTTAAAAACGTTTTTTGACATTTACTTTGCGTATTGTTCACTTTTCACTATTTAAGTTCACAATTAAAGCTACTGTTTAGTTATTTTTTATCAATTTTATTAGCAGTTTTGCATGCTATTGTAAAAATTCACTTTTCGCGCTTGTTGCATTGTGGAGTGTTATGTTGGGTTGTGAAAGAATACCATGGTAATCAGTTTTGTTTTTGATAGTTTTGTGCAGTAACTGACTTATTCGTGGGTTTGCTGATTTTGTGTAAAAGTTTTGAAACGACAGGTCTGCGTCCAAGGGTGGGCGTTTTTTAGTATGCAGTGTCTGCATTTTCGCCACCAACCGTTTTGTCAGTTTTCACATTTGCCGGTGTGACTTTTGTGGTTATTTTTATAATTGGCAATTTCCAGTGGTTGAATGCTTGGCTTTTGAAAAACATTCGGTGCAAAACAGTTTTGTTGTTAAACTGTCAAAACATTGCAAATTGTTTGATTCAATTTTTAAAGTGTACGTGCATGAGAAAATGTGGTTTTTCTTGCTGGGTGGTTTAAATTGATGTAAAAAACACGCATGGTGTGGTTGGAGGTAATCAAAAAAGTCATGCAATCATATTTTTAAACGATTTTTAAAAAGAAAGAAAGTGAAACGCAGCAAGAGCAGACAGCGGAAGACGTTAGCTGAGCTGCAGAGCTCTCTGCCACGCCATCATAAAGTTGACGACGTTCGCGAGCAGTTTGAACGTTGAAAAGCAGACACACAATCACGTAGGGAGCGGACACCTTGAACACATGGAAGCACGCAGTCGTCGAAGCAATCAGCGCATGATGCTCAAGTGATCTGTCCTTTTTTGCAGCGTTCCGCAAAGTAAAACTTAGTCACATGTCGTCGCTTGCGCACTTCATTATCATTGATCGTTTTTGCTGGCACCCGTCGTGCCAGCTGTGGTTTCACACAAGAGTGTCGGCGAACATGTGAGTTTGCAAATGTCTTGCGGCAAACAGACCGTGCACCGCCGTTCTCCTTGCGGCAGAAGCAAGTTTCATTTTGTCACCATAGTAATGATAACCGCTGCCGCCGGTGGGCGTTGCATCGTGTCACTGTCGTTTTTTGTTATTGTTTCTGTGCAGTGTGCATATTGAACCCGTTAAAGAAAACTTTGGAAATTTTAAGCGACAGTTGTTCAAAGAGCATGAGTGCGTGTGGTCCGCAGTCAATCGCAAAACCTGAGACAATCGCAGCCAACCACCATAAAATCATTCATTGTTTCCGTGCTCATGTCGGCGCAATAAGCAAAGCGGAAAAGACAAAAATCTTTAAACTGCCAGATAAAGTTAAAACATTCACTGGCTTATTCTTGTCCCGCATAATAACACAGGGTGTTGCAAAAAACTACCATTGGCAAAACTGCTCGTTTTCGAGTTTAGACTAACATTTTAGCATGAAATCTTGAACACTGCTTCAGAATGGTTCGACAATAATGTTTGTTAAAAATTCGTTGAAAATTTTCAAAATTTAAATGTACAGCAACATTTTGAGTCAAGGTTAAAAAATCAAATAAACGCAGACGTTGGTAAGAAACTAGTTTCAATCTTTATGTCACAATTCAAAATCGCCTCAGTGGCTCGACCCTATTTAGGGGACTCGGATCTCTTTGCCAGTTTTGAATTCCCACATTATGCATGAAACTGCTTACCTGGCTATCTATGCGCGCATTGAGTCTCGGGACCAAAATAAAAGATACAACACAGGAGACGATTCTTAATATCTGAAAATGCAGCAAGCATTACTCGAGCAGTGTTCCAAATTTCTGACCAAAACAATGAAATAGACTATAGCCATTTTGCCCAACACAGTTTTTCTCAACACCCTGTTTAAGCAAATCAAAAAATATCAAAAAAATTGTACACACATATGCATCGTGTTGTTTTGAATAATTGAACAAATGACATCTCAAGGGAAAGGTAAAATGGTCATCAACTTTACTGTACGATATTGAGTTGACAGATTGAATAAGCTCTCCAGGCAGTTTTAACAGTTCAAAACAGTCGTACCTCAGTCATTGGTTTATTCAGGTATTTTGATTTTGGAAAGAGATGCAGGCATGATTGAAATTCTCTAGACTGGGGTTTGCCCCCATATCTCTGGATTGCCGGACCAGCGCCTTACACCGCTTGATCAGAAAGGCCAGTCTTTTCTGAACCGTTATCGCACTTAACGCACTTTATTTGCATTTTAAAAGTACATCATGCTTATACTTAATTTCGTCGTTAACAAACAGAACTTTGTCATTTTCCAGGTTTTTTTCAGGATCAAACAAAACCATGCAACGATAGGAACTGTCCACTGACAACGGCTACGTCCTCGTGAACATGATCATTGAACTCGGACAACGGTCATTGTGAACGGCAAGTGTGTTTTTTTACTTGTTTCGTTTTTTTTCGTTGCTGCAAGAACAAACATTTGAATATTTATTTTGTAAGGCTGGTATACCGGAAATGAAGAACTTTGCTAACTGAATCTACTTATGTATGTAAAACGCAGCATTTTTCGTGTCCTCCGTTCCAAAAGGTGCGAGTAACTGAAACGGTGTTTTTTCTGTTCCCTGTGCACCACACGCACCACAGAGCCGCTTACAAAATGCTGTGCAAAGCGCTCTAAGCTGCGCTGTATGTCACTGTAATGTTCACAGTTTCACCTGAGTCCATTTTCTCAATGCTGCGCACATAAAAACGCATCATAAAATCGTCGAGCAACGTTAGGTGAGTGCTAAAGTGCACTTGCATGCATCGTTTCAATCGCATCTGTACAACTGCAACTGTAATTCGCCACGACACATTCCAGCAGATTTTCATCGGAACTTCTGCGCAGCGGGCAGTGTGCGCCGGATGCCACATGCGCGTTTTGTTGCCTGCGTTCATTCGTTCATATGAGCTATGAGCTATGGTGGATCGTATAAAAGTAATTACGCTCAATTCGACTGTGTTTATAACTTTTCTTTTCTTATAGCATATCTTAGTTTTGCCATCATCATTAGTTTCAAATGCAGTGTGTATGTGTGTGTATGTCAATGATGCTGCAACGCAAGACCATACCATGTGTCCGTGTGCCATGCTATTATGATTTCAGTGTGAGCATCGTTGTATGTTTATGGTCTTTTTGTTCATAATTTGCGTTGCCATATCAGTTTATGCTTGCATTCCATGTGCAAAACCAAGGTCTGCAGCAGCAGTGCTTTCGTCTTACCCTGGAGAGAGATCGCAGTCTGAAATCTCTAAAGTTGGCGTGATTCCCAGTGCAATTTTTAATGCAACAAACAATAATTTTAATGTTAGAAATGGCTTTCCAAATTCCGTTCCGTCAAACCACTGTTTGTTTCAGAATCTACAGGGATTTTAAAAAAATGCAGCGTCTCCGAATTCATGAGTAACTTTAGCATGACTTGTTCAGACAGTATTTTTTCCTCATTTTCCAGCACTTGTAAAAACTATGTAAAAACTATCAATATGTACACATTTGAGTTTCATGATGTACGAAAGTAAACAAGCATTCACTTTCTGCACTTGCATATTGCGCGAACACATTTGCTTTTGAGAGTCACCACCGCTGCATCAATGTCAAAAGCTTTGCAAGTGCAGCAAACTGCTGACTCCCTATTGCTCGGGGAGGATGTTGAAATGTGCGGCAGTTAAAAACAACACCGCGAAGCGAAGTTGGAAAAAACATTGACCGCAGCGGATGGTGGTAGTTGTTGGTAATAATGCAGAAAGTTTTGCATATAAAGCTTCACGTTCTCTTCCTGTTCCTGATAGTGGTTCACTCGGATGCTCCCAACTTCACGGGACTCCAGTGTCATTTTTTTGTGTATTGGTGCTGAAAAGGTTTCCAGCGAGAAAGCAAGATGCAAGAAAGAACGTTGTTGCTGGAAAATCGACCGTTCTTGTGATACACATAAAAAAGCCTCGAACGCAACCGTGTGCTCCTGATCAGAAAAGAGACGGCGAACGCATTGTAAAAGTAAAAAAAACGGAACGCGCAACAGATAAACACATGCTGCCAGCAGCAGGGTTTTCGGTAATTTGTGGCAGTTGTTTTTGCGAAGGACACGGCTACACTGCGCGCTTGGGTGTGCACTTGCATTATTATTGTCGTTGTCACGTCAAGCAGAACACGCACTGAAACACTGGATACAAATAAAGTGAATCCTTTTTCTTGTTGGCCTGCCAGTGGACATTCGGTGTTGGTCGATTCGTCGTGATATATTTATGAGAAACAGTTTTTTGGCATTGAAAGTTTAGAGTGGCGATTGCAAACTACGCCATTTTCTTGTGGCACCATAGAAATCCGGACAGAACCTCGCCACAATATTGTTTCGCATTTGTCTTTCAGCTCATCAAATCTCAAGGGTATTTTATGAAAACATCTTTTCTTCTTCTGTGTGCACCGAGCTGTTTGTATATATACGGTATCTAAAAAATGCACTATGGTCGGATTAAAGAGAAATTCGTGTTCCCGAATATATCGTTCGGCCGCTTCTGTTTGAAAGCAACCAAGAACATTCAAAACAATGCAGCCAAGTTCTGGCATATTTACTGAAAATGCACTTTTTTTCGCATTTATGAACATTTCGGTGCACATTACGCGCATTTTGTCTCATTGTTTTTCTTGTGAATCTTTCTGATTTGCTGGTGCCTGATGGCATTTTGTTTCAACGCGTGCTACCGTTCGAGCGGCAGTACTTACAATATGTGCCACCTATGCTGCTACTATCATTATTGCAGAATATATTCCAAATTTTCGCACCGTCACCGAATGCTGTACGAAAAAAACTCAAACGAAAATCAAATTTGAACGTGCGCGCAGTACGACCACGGAATGCACTCCACGTACGCCGTGTAGTGCCGTCCGTCTGAATTCGATATCAACCAGCGAAGTTTAACGCCGTCAAGTTCCGGTTTTCCACGTCGCACGGCATTCGAATTATGGCTGGACTAATCTGGTAAGTCGCGCAGAGAGAGAGAGAGACGTTCCGACTGCCGGCTGGCCGCTGTTGTATGTCCACTTTTGCCGACTTTTCCCATTTTTCCACCAGCCAACTCAAGTTTTTCATGTTTTACGAAGCTTCTCATTGACGTACACCTTATATGTGCGCATGTGCGAGTGATTCAGTATCCGTGCTTACACTTGCAAGTGTTTCAGTACAGTTTTTAATAATTTTCGTTTCATCACATCGTGCTTGCCTAATGTTCCATTATGGTCTTACGTTCTCAATGGGAAACGTGTTCTGTGGTACTTGTAATATATTGGCTGCCTGAAAACGAGATTAGAACCAATGAATCTTCAGAACAAGTTGCTTTTGTCGTTGTTAATTTATGTTACACTGAAATGCCATAATTCGTTCGCCAACTTGGAGCCCGGAAAAACATGCGTCTAACTACTAAATATGGACTAGACGAAACAAAGCCTTCATAAGCTGGGAACGCACTTGTTTCCAAAACCTGTAACTCATCTATCGGGCCCGTTTTAGAATAGCTTCAATGTTTTTTCTGCAATTTTTCGTTTTTGAAAAAAAAACTTTTCAACTGAGAAAATAATGCACAAAATGGCAGGAAAGCGTAACAGAAAGCGCTGGTGCCCCTGAAGGCTCCAACGCGTGCACGCTTTGTCATTATTCCCCACTTTTATGATCAAACCTGTTACTCCAGACCGTTTGATTAATTGAATTCCATCTCGTTTCGACGCATTATTTTTGTTCTTTGGTGGATTAGAGTCTTGTGGTCTCTCCTTGTTGTCACCATTTTGAACTGAAGTTCTCAGCTAATTAACAAAAAAATCTATTCACTCTGAGAAAAACGCAGGCGATTCACGCAGGAGAAATCATCAGTCAATGAGCAGAGCGAAAAAATGCATGTGCTCTCTTGGTGATTCCTGAGTTTGTGAATGGCCAGTAAAATCGCCTGAGAGAGACGCCTAGCCAAACAGACTTATCGACTTGCAAGTAATGGTGCCGGCGAAAGTGAAAAATTCGAACAAAATGCGGCGTTTCGCAGAGTTGCTCATGATCATTACGAATGCCAATAGCTGCCACGCGCAGCACTGCCACACCCATTAACGGATGCACTGCTGTGGCTTAGCAGCTCAGCGGACCACAAGCGCCAATGGCACACTCGGATGTCGAAAGTTTGCCGGATCGAATTTCGCTTCGCACCTACGAAAAAGCGTCCAGCTGGCAGAAATGGTGAGAATTTATGTACCTTTTTTGTCCGTCACAAAGAAAAAATTCTTTATATATACATGACGATTTGTTGCTGGTTTATGCGGTACGGTACGGAACATCTTTGATTTTGTTGCATTACCGTATTGTCACGCAACACAAAGTTCACATTTTACTTCACATCTTGTAGTTCACAATTTCACAAATAACAATTTCACAATAACACAAACTTCACAATTCGGTTACTGATTTCCATTGACTACAGAAACGTCATTTCGTTCAAGCAAAGCACAGAGAAAATGTCAATAACTGTTTTTGAAACAAGGGAAATTATTAGATCTTTGTTTTTCCCATGGTTAGAAAACCACACATGCCGTAGTTTTTTGCGGTTCTTTCCAGTCGCATGCAAAATCAAACGATGGTCGTTTCTTCTTGAAAAGATGAAAAATGTATCGTGGAGACAAAAAATATTGGTTTGCCAGTTTCGTCTTCTTATCAGCAACAGCAAGAGAGAGAGAAAGAAAAAGAGAGGAGTCAATGCGCGAAAGATTGTGTCAGTATGGTGATGCGCAAAAATGTAGAGAACAAACGCAAACCGCAGGGCAGACATGCACTCACACACAGCTGAATCGGCTAGGTGGCCGGCGCGGAGGCATGCTGAACTTTAAGCGTCAAGTACAAACCGCTTGAAACACCGTTGATCAGATCACAGCACAATTGTTATGCTTGCCTTGAACAATTCGCAGAAGTCACGGCATCATGAATGCCATCAAAGACTCAACTATAGTTGGGAAAGTTTGGAGAGAGAGCGTTTGAAACAATACGTTTCCAGCACTGCTTCAACGCCACCCTGTTCATGAAAAACTCACCGGCAGGCCGTGTCCAAGTTGAATTCGCTTTCCCACGGGATCGCCAATAGATCGGTCATTTTTCAAGTGTTGCCCAGCACATTCGCATGGCTGCTGTGTGGTTTGCATGGTCACATTTTCCATGGATGAATACCATCTAGCATAAGTGTGAGAAAAACGAAAGACAACACGCAGAGCGGCACTGTGCGCTCGTGCAGTTTGCGGCCGTGGTGGCGGCCGAAGCGTCCGATTTGCACTGTCTCTCTCTGGCCACCAGACGCCCCAAATTGTCGTGTTGCACCAGAGACAACACGCATTACGTGGAAACCGAAAAATGCTGCTGCATTGATTTCCAGCTGATTCCGTGTGCCATTTGTACACGAACAAAAAACAACAACAGTAAGCAGTGAATGCAACAAACAAATTGAAAACCGTGTGGAATGCACGTCAAACGACGACTGCTTCGCGACTTGGATTGAAGACAGAAAAAATGAAATGCCGTGAAATCGATAGGTTTTTGAAAGAAGACATTCGAACAACGAAAACACATCCGCCGACAACTCTGCTGGTGTTTTGATGTTTGTCGCACGCACACACAAACCGGGCGAAATTTGATTACGCAGTTGAAAGCAGCACAATATGCGTGCTTTGGCGTATCCCCAAACGGCTCGTTCAATTGCGAACTTACAACACACTGCCCTCCGATGTTACTTCTGCTGCAGTTTTCCTCGCCGTGAGACTGTGGCTGATTTCCACCGGCAGCAGCAGCAATAATAAAAATGTCGTTCAAGATTCAAAAACTGCAAATCATGCAGCAGCGACCGATGGAGTCGCTCAGGGTGCCGGTGCATCAGAGGCCAGCAGGCACGGCCGGCGCGCAGCCGCACCGCAAAGACGCCGCAACGCACGCACTGACGAGACAGCAGAAGGACAAGCTCGCGTAAGTGCACTGGCACGCTAATTACACACGCTGCACATGCAATCGTTCATTGCTCCCGGGATATGGTAGACACGCGCAACCAGCATTTGTTGACGTTAGACAATGAACTTCGAGGCTCGCTCATTCTGGTGCCTGCACAGAAATACATATGAGTGAACAAAAATTGCAAAAATTATGCAATAGCCATTGGCTACTCAGCAATTGGTTGACTTTTTTGTTGACTTCATTGTCACAGTTCCCATGCGTATCCCTGGGTTGTTTTCATCTGTGTAACTGCGGTTGCTGTTGTCTTCTGCATGCGCACAGTAGCATCATCGAAAGCACTCGTCTGAACCCAAAACATGACAAACTGTGAAACACCAGAACGCCTGTCTGACAGTGTCTGCCGATGATCAGGCCTCTACAGACGACGTGCTGTTGATGTTCCTGCTGATCGTTGCAAAAGTTTTGTTTTCCAAATAAAAAAATCGTGCATGTTTTTTTTATTTTTCCTCATTATCAATGTATTTGTCTGCGACCATGAACGTTGAAGTGACCAGACACCAGTATAATTAGGACAAGCGATATGTATACCGGAATCCCAAGAACAGGCAATCGAAATCTATCCGTGATTCATTTATTGTTGTTCATGATATAGCATTACTGCGGCAAATGTTACGTGAACTTGCATAATGCATGATGCCGCTTGTGCGTTTCAGCACAATCATAAACAAAATTGATTGGTTGATTGGACATGCAAATTAGCACTATGCTTCGGCAGGAACTGACACCATAGCTCACATGCATAGCTGTAGCTTTCATTAGAGAAAGGAGAAAGCAACAACAATCATCCGTTCGACTGTATTCAGTGCTACAGCTTCAGTTCACCTTGTCGGCCAACTAGACCTTTTTTCAGTAATTCTGAGCCGGCAACATTTGTTTTGTTGAACGCTTGTTGTTGTCTGTTTCAGCGGCGATCTTCTGAAGATGCGCCACCTGCCGGCGGACAAGCTGGCGAACGGCATGGCAGGCGGCAGCGAAAGCCACGGCGCTGGCCACACGCAGAAGGAGCCGTTGGTGCAGCGCATGAAACGAGTCATGGTGCACGTGGCGCTCGCGTGCGCTGTCTTCACGTCAGTTCACACGTTCATTGCTGAAAATCTTTGATGCTCTCAGCAACGATGTGGAAAACTGTTGAGTTACCGTTAGTAGCTCAACAATGTGTGTTGAACGTTTTGTTGTTGAACGTGGCTGCAACACGCACTGTTCGTGGTCGCTGTTGCGATTGTTAAACAAACTGCTGAGAAAATAAATAATTTTAGCCTATATCTTTAAAACATTTGTTTAGCGTGAAAAAATTCAAATTTCTTCGACGATGTAAAACTCATACTGAACCATGTAAACCATTTTGCAGCTACATTGTCATTGGTGCTTTAGCGTTTCAAGTGATTGAGCGAGCGCAAACGACCGAAGAGGAAACTGGTGCCCGTGTCAAGGTTGGTGCATCGTGAATTCATTTGTTTGTATTCCGTTTGAATGAGAAAATATGAAAATGTTTCTAAATAGACCACAAACGGCTTGAAAAGATTTTGAAATTAGAAATGTTTCGTGTTAGAACAATACTATTGAACGCGTGACAGTAAGTTTGTGTTTTCAGACTTTTACAAAAATTGATTTGTTACGCGAATTTTTGTTCATGTTTTGAATGTGACGTTTTCCGCTTGCTTTTTTACTATTGAAAATATCCAGCCAAAAGTTTTTGATTCTTTGACATTTTGTAATAATTTTAAATTTGGGAATTTTTTTGATTGTTTAACTGATTGTTCGAAACTATTTTTTTGACCAACCGAATCTAGTTTTTTGGAATTGTTTCAGCTGTAATTTTTTGTATCTAACGTTTTTCCTAATCTTGCTTTTTTCATTTTTCAAATGAAATAAAGCTTCTCACTTCCTTTCAGCAATTGCTCGATCAAATCAAACTGAACCTGCCAACGAATGTCAGTATCACTGTGGAAGAGCGTCTTGAGGCAATACTCATGGTTAGTGTCATTATTGATGAACAGTGATCACATGTCCATAACGTCCTCAACCATTGAGAAGTGTAGTGGCCACGATTTCTGCGGCAGCCTTGGTTTTGCATTGCTCAACGAACGTTCAGGAAATCACGCCGCACGACGACACAGCCGACCTGCTGAATGTGACGGACGGCACGGACGAACCGGACGTGGCTGGTGGAGACATGTACTCGTGGGACAGCTTCCCCGCGGCGCTGCTCTTTACATTCACTTCAGTCAGCACCATTGGCTAGTTCAGTCGATGTTGTAAACAAGCCCGACGTTAAAAAAAACTTTTCAAAAAAGAAAGACTGGCAATTGAAGAACAAACGAGAAATTATTTTTAGAGTGTTTCAAGAACATTACAGTCGGAACAACAACGCTACCCTAAAACTGGCATGCGAACATTTTGCTTGTTTTTAATCTGAATTTCATAAACTGAAAATCAAGATGGTTACTGTTGTTCGAAAGGCAGTGTGGTCTTTGCAGGCTATGGGCACATTTATCCAGTGACCAACTTCGGGCGCATCTTTTGCGTCGTGTACACAATCTGTGGCATCCCTCTGTTCATGATCACTGTTGCCGACGTTGGTAAATTCGTCTGGGAGGCGTTACGCTGGACGGCTAAGGGATATGTGAAAGGGCTTCAGGTTAGCAGAGAACACAGAGCACTTTGCCTCCAGCTGTCAGTAGTGATACAAACAAGCTAGATGCCGGTTTGCGTGCCAGGGCGACGTGGGCGAGCTGCCGATGTCCGTGTCAGTGCCGATTCTGATCACGTTCTTCGCCGCGTACATGCTGATTGGTGCTGCCCTGATGCAACTCTACGAGCGCATCGACTTCATACAAGCGCTCTACTTCAATTTCATCTCCATGACAACTGTCGGTACGTGCTTGTTTCACGCTGTGCTTTTCGGCGCTCTTTGCTCTCTCTGTCCAATGTTTGCGCAAAATCGCAGGGTTCGGTGACATCATACCTCGCAATGCACGCTGGCTGCCATTGACATTGCTGTACATTTTCTTTGGCCTTTCGCTCACGACGTTAGCTATTGAGGTCAGTTGCGGGGGTGGGGTGGGCGTCGCTAACGGGTTGTAAAAACTGTTCAACCAAACCGCATTTCAACAACGTATATGAGTGCAAAATGGAGTTTGCTTGCTCACAACCATGGGTAGCGTCTTGACGAGTCTCTCGATTGCGCGTGCAGGTTCTGGCGACCGCATTACGCCGCATCAAGTACGGCAAATCGCTGAGCGGCGCACGTATGGCGTCCGTGTGGATCGGCGGCAAACTGATGAACATGGACACGGTGCTGCGCTCGATGGCGCGCGAGTTCGGCGTCACGGAGGAGGAGATGCGCGCGTTCGGCGACAACTTGGACGACGTGCTGAAGAACGCCGCGGCAGAGCTGGAGGCGACCGGCCAACTCAGAATACCAACGCCGTCGCTCTCGGGCAGACGTCGCCGGGGACGCACCGACTCAGACATGTCGCCCATCTCGGAGTCGTGGAATTTCACCGGTGAATACGACAACATCCCGGAGACGTGGCAGGACCGCCTCGAGGAGATGTCGTACGCGGACAACCACCCGGAGCTGCCGAGTTGGATGCTGCGTGCTGCGCCCGACAATCTGGTCGTACGATGATGCACTGCTCCGCCACGCACTCATTACTGCAGCCTGACCGTAGCCACTGTCACGGCACCATGCATAATAAAAACGAGCAATCTCGCAAGTACACTGAGAGGACAGTCGTTGCACCATTCGCCAAAAGTGTTCAACTGACATCTGATTGCGTGCTCGTTTGTTTTCGACAGCTGTACTGGTCTGGCGCTCTGTTCAGGATCTCACTTTTGATAGCATTCGTTCTTTCCACGCGTTTCATTATGCATGATATGCATATGCAACCTAGAAAAATGGGCAATCTTGAACCTCAGTTTTCTGTGTTTTCTCTTTTCAATAAATGCATCATCAAAAAATCACATTTGTTAAAGCAAAACGACGAACAGCGCGACACAACTAAAGAAATAAAACGTGACAACCAGAAACAAGAAAATTGAAATTTTGTGGTGAGAAAATCATTAGAACCAACTTTAGAAGAGCAGAGTAAAAGTACTCAACAAAGTATGTCTTCACTTTTTAAAACAAACATTTGACAAACGTACGGTCATAATGTATATTTTACGGAGGTGCGCGCAGAAAAAATGACGCATGTTTTATATTCTCAGCACATGCTGCGGACCCTCAACAAAGTACGGAGCTTCCACGGAGTTTTTCAAAAACGATTGGAAATGTTGGGAATCAACGAAAACAACCAATTGAAGCAATTTGAGCGCCGTAAAAAACCAAAGCGCATCCTTTTGAACTGTGTGTTTGAACGTTTTTAGTTTTTTTGTTTCAGGGAGTGCCATTTGTTCACCGCATCATGAGGAGCATGTCAACCGTTGTTTCAAAGTCCACTCCTTATGCACTTCATTTTATTTTTGTTGCATAAAAACTGACCCCAAAGATGGAATGCCTGAAATTCAGGTTGAATTTCAGGTTGAAGTGCACTGCTTGACAAAGAAAACCCAAAATTCAGAATCAAATTTCATTTTCCGTTTCTGCACGAAAAGAAGTACGAAAGAATGAGTATACATAAAACACAAAGGAAACATGCAAAGATTCAGCGCAGTGAAAAGACCAAAGAGAAATTATAGAAAATAAATCCACAAATGACATAAAGAATAACAATTATAATAATTCATTCAATTTTGCAGAGATATATTGATAAAGCAACAATTTTTGTCCTATGTACTCAGTACTGTCTTGCTAAAATCAACGACAGGCTGCAAGCGTCCACTGACAACAGAAAAACCACATGAAATAAACAAATAAACAAAACCAAGTGTTCGCAATAATAAATTATTCAGTAAATTCGAGATTACCGTGCACGACTTAGCAATAGTGAATCTAGAATTTCACTAAAACAAAACAAAACGGCGTTTCAGCAATGGGGCGCCAACCGAATTGTTGGCACCGGTAGCAGCTATAATTTTAACACAAAAACGGCAAAGTTACAACACGATTGAGATCGCTGATGATGATGAACAGAGCTTCGCTTGGCATTACAGGACACAGACTACTGTATGTGAACACCGCTGTCAACCGTGTTTGTAGCTTGCCTTCACGATTCACTGTAATACCGCTCTACAAGCAGATCCAATGAATAGAAGAAAAAAGTTCATCTTGAAGTGATTATGAGAATTGAAAACATGAAAAAAATTATAATTTATGCGCAAAACAGAAAATCGTTGAAAAAACTCATGATAGAAAAATAGTAGTGACTGTTGCATAGAACCAAAACACCCCTGCCAGTCCCGCGACATGACAGAGTGCTTCTGTGAAGTTTCACATAAAAAAAACTAGTTTATTTAGTAAAAGACACCCACATAGCTGCAAAATAATGTCAACGCCACTTGTCTAAACACATCTTTACGCATCTGAATTAACCGCAACCTTTCTCAAAACATATGGATGACTTATTTCAAAAACTAAAATATGAAATAACTACAATAACTCTAAAGCGCCATTCATGGAGGTTGAAGCGCGCCATTCATGGGCCTTAAGGGTTCTGAATATACAGGGTGTTTTAGAAGTTGTGGGTAGGCGTTTGACGCGTTTCGGGTTGTATTGAACCATTTCTAACAAAATTTTAGATAGTTGCTTGGGAAGATTTGTGCCAAATTTCAGAGTAATTCATTCACCTACACACGAATGACAGAGCAAAACACAAAAGTTTCAAATATGGACCAGAAAATACCAGATCACACGATACCACCGGACAACAAAAGACCACACTCAATGCAAACATTCAAAATGTTTCGCGCCGGTGCCGAGCAAGAACGCCCAGGTGCGTGTTGAAATC
This sequence comes from Theristus sp. LFF4_11, assembly GCA_030248135.1. Classification (NCBI taxonomy): domain Eukaryota; kingdom Metazoa; phylum Nematoda; class Chromadorea; order Monhysterida; family Xyalidae; genus Theristus; species Theristus sp. LFF4_11. Next base: position 25,419 of record JASANC010002422.1, on the reverse strand, counting down.
AATGTTTTTGTGTTTTTCTCTGTCATTCGTATGCAGCTGAATGAATTTCTCTGAAATTTTGCACAAATCTAAGTTAAGTCTTCCTGACCATTTGCCAAAAATTTCATTGAATATGGTTAACACAACTCGAGAAATAACGCGTCAAACACCTACCCACTACTTCTGAAACACCCTGTAGATGGACAGGATTCACAGAAAGAAGCGTTCAAAAACGACTAAGTGTGATCGCAACAACTAGCAACACGTTAATAACATCTAAGGCATGTACGTTTACAAAGTTGTTTTCAAGTCGCAATAATCATTTATCTTCTCTACTTAATAATAACATAAAACACAGTTTTTCTTAGTGCAATCTGCAAAGCTTTTTTAACAATGAGACACCGTACAAGAAGTTGTTGGGCAGCTTTCAGAATTTTAATAAGAAACGCATTCACAATATAAATCAGAAAACGCAAAACCTAGGCGAACAAGACAATAAGCGTTTTGAGTATTACGCTGGGAGAGAGGCCAACATTGTTGGTGTTGCAAGGTGGCGTTGTTCCGTTGACGTTGCATTCGCGGACGCTTGCAACAGTGACGACGAAGATGGCTAGTGCACTGCTTTAATGGATAGATGGTGACGACGTGTGTGGAATGTAAAGCTGTGATCACGCACACGACAATGTTCGCTTGTGCACCACAATTGAAACCAACATTACTGAACAAACGTACACCAAACGTGATCAGCTTGCTTGCTTTCAGGTGCACTTGGAAGGAGAAAACGTTAAACTTCTTGTTTGGCTGTACAGTACCACACAATATAAAAAACATAAAAGGTCCAGAACATTTGAAGCTTTGGAAAAACACATGGCAACTGTAGACAATACAATAATATACCACTCGGCGAATACACATTTTCATGGAAGCAGCAAAACAAACTAACATAAACCTTCATTGACTTACAAAAAAACAGTGTTCAAATCAACGGGCGGGCAATCTTCATGTTGGTAAGACACAAGAAGCGGTTTTAATTAAAACGTCCACGACAACGGATAAACCATAAATGTCCAACAACTCACCGAATGTACCCTACAAGCAAAAAAAAACATGTCTTTCTATGTTCCACGAACACGTGTGCAAGTATGTAAATGAAACGAAATTATAGTTCAAACAGATATTATAAAATAACACAGGTGCAACTACATCAACTTCATCAACAGTGGCCGATAGTATGTGTTAGTGACAAATTACGCAGTAACAGACAAACAACTATGACTGAATGAATAAATGAATGAATGAACTAAACGCAAAGAACGAACATAAAACTTATTTTCGAATAAATTTAGATGGTGACTGGCAACAACAGCAAAGATTTTAAGAAACTAAGATTTTAAGAAAAATACACATTCCATCCACTCACTGGTACAACCTACAGAATGACTTTGACTTATACACAACAGTTTTATGAACAGAGGAAAGCACTTCATTTACCTACGATCTTTCGAGAGAAAAAAACGAGCGTTGAAATGTAAAAGTCGCAGTTAAATGTACACTTTGAGTTTACGGCCACCGAGTATGGAATAAAAATATCGTCCAAGGAACTGAACAAACACCAAACAACGAAGTATCGGTTGTGTGTGACAAGAAGATAGTCAATCAACAAACAAAACAATATCGAACAGCAGAGAGAAGAAACAGCAGAATGCCGTGGTATGCAGGTGTGTCGTGTTGGTTGTGTGTGCAGAGAGAATGAAAGGCGCACAGAGCGAGTCATACGGCGGTGACGGCCTCGTTGGCTGCTGCCAGCTTCGGCTGCTGTTCAGTAGTGCGTTGACTGCCACTTTGCGAGGCCACCGGCGGCGACTGCGCTCGCTTCACGGCCGCCGTGCCTGAGCAGAAACACACGCGTACTGCGCACCACTGCGTTCGCGGGCAACCCAGCCGCACGCTCTGCATCCATTCCACCACACTGCACGTTCCCTTGAAACTGCTTTCTTTCTGTCTTGACGTTCGCTGAAGTGAGTTGTGAAAATAATCGTGTGCTATTGTTCACAGTCGCATTTGCATTTGATCGCCACAGAAACCAGAGCAACCATAACGAAGAAGTACGGCTAATAAATAATGCAATACGCATTCCATCATGCATGCACAATCGCCTCGGTCTTTCGTGCTTGCACACCGATGAAATCACTTCTTGTTTATTAGCCATTTTTTGTAGCAGTTGGTTAATATGTTTTTAAATGTTTAAAAAAATAAACTCACTCTTCGAGTACCGATACTAACAACAGCATTGGTACAACATGTACAACAACAAAGCATGATAGTGGTTGTTAAGTCTTGCAGACACACAAACTATCGAATCGATTAAGCACGGGGATGTGATGAACAACGAAAATAAAATCAATAAAAGCGAACTACGTATTTTTGAGAAATTCAATCCGAAATGAAACAACAAGCAAACCAAAAACTAAACTCAATTACCGAAAGACCACCGGACAGAAAACAACAAGCACGAGTGACGAAGCAACGCAACCAATCCATTTGTAACTACAGGGCGAACCAAAAAAGGTCCAACTTCAAAATGCGCTCACTGACTTGTGCTGACTTTATGGTGTGCGGATCGTTCTAAACACTCGGTCTTTTCTAAACCCTCGGTCAGTTCTGAACCAAATACAGGGTGTGCCCGCACGCTGTTTTTTTTACGCAGAAAGTTTCTTCTGTTTAAAATTACTCAGTGGTTTTTGTTTTGTTGTGATTTGAAATATGCATCCAGTTCTGAGCAGAATCGCGCACGCACACTCAGATTCGAAGTGAAACATCAGAGTGATCAAAGACTGTTCAAATGCAATTCGGCATTCGGCATTTCCAGGCAACTATATGTGTGTATTGCTTTTTTCGTCTTTTGCTGCAGTTGTGAATACTCGGGTTGTCCCCAACGTTCATCATTTGGTATTTGTTACAGCTAAATCAACCGTCTGCATTTCACAACATTTGCGATTTTTCATGTTTTCCAGATATTCTGCTGTAGTGAGTGATAGGGGCAACAAACCCCAAAAAAGGTCGAAAAACCTCCCAAAGTGTTCTAACAATGTTCCAATTTTCAGCTCGAAACATCTCAGCACAAACTAATGAGAGCATTTTAAAGTTGGAACCTTTCTTGGTTCATCCTGTATATCGTCGTTACATTTTCTATGACAACTTTTCTAAGCAACAAACAACTGTGAACAATAAACAACGTTTGAAGATCATTCAAAGGATCACGATGCCCCACCGAACAAAATATCTGATACCGTATTACCTCCAATAAACCCCCATGGGGGATTAAAACGTCAGCGACTTTTAGGGGTGGGGGTTTATTGGTGGGGGGGGAGGGATTATTGGTGGGGGGGGGGGTTGATTTACAGAAGATTGACACCGATGATTGCATTTCGCCAAGACAATGATTCGCATTCCATTTGTAATCACCAAATAACACCAACACAATGCAAACAAAAAGCAAAACAAAAATAACGCAATGGCAGCGTGAAATATCGAATTCCAAATGCGTAAATGGGAACACGTGTACACACATGCAGACACGTGAAGCAAAATGCCGAACACGCAAAGCACAGAAACACAGTTTGTTTGTTTTCGGTCGCGCGTTTTGGTTTTTCACCGTGACTCTGAAATTTTTGATTCAAAAATCACTTTCTGTCATTAACAGTAGTCGCGATCATCATCTCACTCGTCCGTTTTCAGCATTTGCGTGCCAAGGGTATTCCACAGAAATAGGCAGAATACGCTGGGCACGTATTTCAAACAGGTTTCTAATAATCCCCCATGGGGGATTATTTGTGGGGGGATTATTCGGAAACTTGTCGTGGGGGTGGGGGTTTATTGGTGGGGGTGGGGGCGGGTTAATGGTGGGGGGGGGGGTTAATGGGGGTAATACGGTAGTTACAAAACGTACAAGCAAAACAAGCTTAAAGTTGATTTTCTTCTATTGGCGCTGTTGATTTGTTGCACGAGCTGTGCCGGCGGTTGTTAAGCAAACTGTTTTGGTACTGCAGAGCCGATAAGCGACCTAGAAATATGCCGCTGTGAAACAAGCTGACAATGTTGCAAGCAAACAAAAAACACGGGCGTCGATTCCATTTTTTGATTCGCTTGTGAGACGGAAATTCTAACGGCGAAATAAACTGCAACAAGATGTTAGTCAAGTTGTGAAAAAATAATGCTGTGACGCCGCAAAAAAAGTTAACTGGTCGATTAAAAAAATCGAAAAACCTTCAGTGTCACTCGCCCGCGGGTCGTGACAAAACACCAACCCAAGCCAACCCAACCCAACAGTGAAAAGTGTGACAAACACCAACCCAACCCAACACAACCCAACCCAACCCAACTTACACGTGACAAAACACCAACACCACCAACTGATGGTTTTTAAAAAAAAAATTAAATTAAAAAAATTGGGTTTTGGGAGTACGGTAACGACTTCTAGGATGACGGTAACGACACCACGGGTTACGGTAACCCTGTAGTGGGTCTTGACACGATTTTTTCAAAATCACCCTGATAGTCACGAAAACTTACTAGAATGTTAAAAACCATTCAGATAATGGCGGGAAACATTCGCATGTTCAAAATACAAAGGTTACGGTAGTTTTTGGGTCTTGACACGAAGTTGCTGAAACTGCATTTTTCTTTGAAATAGCTGCTGAATTTGTTTCAGAAACATGCGGCATTGTCAAAAAATGTTAAATTTTGAGTTCAAGGATTACGGTAACCCTGTAGTGGGTCTTGACACGATTTTTCCAAAATCACCCTGATCGTCACGAAAACTTACTAGAATGTTGAAAACCATTTAGATAATGGCGGGAAACATTCGCGTGTTCAAAATACAAGGGTTACGGTAGTTTTTGGGTCTGGACACGAAGTTGCTGAAACTGCATTTTTTCTTTGAAATAGCTGTTAAATTTGTTTCTGAAACATGTGGCATTGTCAAAAAACGTCAAATTTTTAGTTCAAGGATTACGGTAACCCTGTAGTGGGTCTTGACACGATTTTTCCAAAATCACCCTGATCGTCACGAAAACTTACTAGAATGTTGGAAACCATTCAGATAATGGCGGGAAACATTCGTATGTTCACAATACAAGGGTTACGGTAGTTTTTGGGTCTTGACACGAAGTTGCTGAAACTGCATTATCTTACTGAATTTCTCGCCATTATCTGAATGGTTTCCAACATTCTAGTAAGTTTTCGTGACGATCAGGGTGATTTTGGAAAAATCGTGTCAAGACCCACTACAGGGTTACCGTAACCCGTGGTGTCGTTACCGTCATCCTAGGAGTCGTTACCGTACTCCCAAAACCCAATTTTTTTTAAATTTTAAAATTTTTTAAAAAACACCAACAGTTGGTGTTGGTGTTTTGTCACGTGTAAGTTGGGTTGGGTTGGGTTGTGTTGGGTTGGGTTGGTGTTTTGTCACACTTTTCACTGTTGGGTTGGGTTGGGTTGGGTTGGGTTGGTGTTTTGTCACGACCCCTCGCCCGCATCTACCAGGGAACCAAAATGGGTTAGTATAAAATAAAAAAACGTGCGAAACTGAACCCTGATTGAACGAAAACGCGTAATTAAGAGAACGAAGGAATGCGAAGCAATCGGCGACGTTGTGACTCTAAAGGTGCGCTGAATGACTGAATACGAAATACAGGCACTGAACGAGTCACAAATAAGGCACGCGCTGCAAATACGGTCAAGTATAGTACGGTGCGGTCTCATCAAATATGTCATATTTAGAGGGCACGCGACTCGCCATTCAACAACAACACTGTAAGTGAAATTTCGTGTGTCAAGTGCGCCCACAAACAATGACATATTTGGTCGAATGTTTTCCGCACATAACCACATCATTGTTTCACTCGATTTAAGCGGCATTTATGCGTTCCTGGGTACTTTGAATAAAGATGCCTTTGCACTTTTAAACGAAACCATCAAGAAACAACAAACAACACACCTTCCCGCTCTTGCTGCCGAAGTTGACGGCTGATCTCCATCAAACGCGCCGCGCTCGGCCCCGATAGAGAGGGATCTTTGCGTTCCAAACCGGCTTGAAATGCTCGAACTACTCGTATCTGCAATAGGTACAGAAAATATGAACTCGAAAAGTTTTCACATACAAGATCAATGAGATAAAAGTATGACACTTCACTTCTAAATTTCGCCGACTTTTACTTGGCTTGACCGGAATGCACGCAAACAAACAACGTAGGAGGTAGGATTGGTAGTTTCTGCTGAGTTCATCACCACAAAATCCCTCCGAAATTCTTTAACAACCGAAAACTTTCGTGTTTTTCTATGCACTTTGGTAAGCCCTGAATCGTACACTTCCATATGAAAAACAAAATTTTCTTGCGGTCAGTTTTTAAATTTCCTGCTAGTTTGTCGTTTCCATCAAATGCTCGTGCACTCGTTTTTCATTCTGTTCTGTCATCTTACTGCATTTAGACAAAATTTATGGTGAATGAATAATCTCTGAAAGCAACTTATGGAATGTTTTTTTAAATAGTTGTTTGTTTGCGGCGGTCACATGCAACCAACTCAGTCAGCAGCGTTCACTGGGCTAACCAAATACAAAACACACAACCAAGCTAACTGTTGTTGTTGTTTCTAATCTGATCGTACCACAGCATTTCAGCCAATATAAACTACACTCACTCACAAAGGCACACAAACGGCAATCGTTATTTGTTAGAGTTACCAAACTTTGTCTGCGTTGACACTTTTTTGTTCTGCTTGTTGGTCAAAAACACTCACAGCAACCAACGAGCCCTGATACTATTAAGCAACGTTTTACTGGCTTGATTTGGAAGAGGGTGCCGACACCGCATGCAGGGGTGCTCTAAAACTGGTGCAAAGCTGGATAGACCAACAGACTGCAACAGGGTGAGCGAACGGTAAACAGGAAAAATTGGTACCACAACAGAAGCTGCTCACAGAACGACATAAACAACGGAGAAAACCCCGTTTCAATCATGAATCGACTAGGAAAAATCATTACATGAGCAGTAACAGGCAGCACAACAGCAACAACAACAAGCACAACAAAAAGCAAAGCGAACGAAACTTTAAAAAAACTAGTTTTTATACAAGACGACAATTCGAGCTAACATGCTCTGTCGTTCATGCAGGTGCGTGTCTCTAGCATGTGTGACACTGACGTGGTGCAGGGCCATTCAGAGAGCGCACGCAAGCACTGATAACATTCATAGCAGCAATCATATCAATTTATACGCATTGACGTCTCAGTTCGTACTCGAGTAAGATCGTCGCTCGGTACGGAAACGGCGGTCATCGTAAACACCTGTTGCAGCAACAAATACAAACATGCCAATAAAAGTGAATCTGCAAGAATGGCTTCGTGTTTCGCAATCAAAACCGCCTGCTGCCCACATTCACAGAGCAAAAATGAGCTGATTAAAAGGTTTGTGAAGAGTAAACAGAATGCAGACGAAGCGATGACTGAACCGGCGGACACATCACTACCACTGGGTGACTTTATTCCGCCGACAGCCAATCATCAGTTCCTCTGAATGTTAGAAAGGTGTCTTGGTGACTTGTGTCAGTAGTGGAATAGTTATAAAACATGGAAAATTAGTGGCAAAGTAAATAGCTGCAGCATAATCAGAAAGAAGAAGTGTTAGAGAGTGAAAAGGGCATTCAATCAAACAGGCAAAACATCTGGACTTGAATGGTAAATGGATAATAGAATGTATTTTCCCAAATACTGAACCTTCAGTTCAGGTCTTCTCGACTTTGTGACTCATCAATGATTTGGTAAGTATACATTATGTGCACTAAAGCGCCATTCATGGAGGTTGAAGCGCGCTAACGCGCGTCACTTCGCTACACATTCACGAAGCAAAAAAACAGCGCACTTCAGTTTTGGAACATACGCACATTGGTAGGCACGTTCATGTTAGCGCACGTCAACGCGCGTCAACGCGCTTCAGCGCGCGCGTGCATGAATGGGCCTTAACATTTTAAAATATGGAAGGAAGTAAAGTCGCCTTTCTTCAAATAAATTAGTTTTTTTACGTTCTAAGAGTTAAAAACTCAATCAGAATGTTTAAAATTCAACACGAGCTAATATGAACGCCGTTAATTTCAGTCAACTCTTGTTAATGACTAGTTTTCACGACAAACAATAGAACGGGCGTACTCACGCCGTACGCTACGCTTTCGAATCGACGCTGTGAATTCCTCTGGTTGTGATGTCTGCGTTAAAAAGGAGTTCAGAAAAAATGGTTTTTCAAAAGATTCCGTCGCATTACAGTACTTACGATTTTGCATAATAAGTACAAGACTGAAATTATTAAGTGAGCATTTTTACGATCCTGGTCCCTGGAACACAGTAATTATTTCACAAAAAAAGATCCTGACAGGCTTAGAGAAAAAATGAATATCATAAGAGGTAAAAGGAAAGTCGACGGAGATTTACAGGAAAACAATAAAGATGTAGAAAAAGTAGAAAAACAGGCTGCAGATCGTCACAAAATGTTCTGCATTGCATTCTGCAACACTTCGAGGTGCTGCATTTATTGGGTGAACGAACAGTGTAGGTCCAGTGTGTTTGTGTTGTGATAAAATGAAAGAAACAGAAATATTACGAAGAACCAAAAAACAAGAACGAAAAACCGTGGCATGTAACATAACGTAACGTAACAAGTGTTCAGCGCAGGCCATGTTGCTGCAACAAACCAAACAAAAGCGAAAAGGCTGTAAACAGTTTCTATGATCAGCAAGAGTCACCATCACCACAGAAAACGGCAGTAAACGACGGTGTGCTTGAAAGAAATACACCAACATTTTCAACACCACAACGATACCACATCATTAGATATCAACGAAACTGAAAATCGCTACTCGAACTGCAAGAGGACTACCAACAAACGACGAACGCCATGAAATCATTTTTGAAACTAGAGACCACTGCACAACGTTGCATACTTTCAGTCCGTCCCATCCCCTGCCAAAGTGCCGCGAAAGTACCCCAAAATAGTCGCTTCCGATTGCTTTCAAGAAACCTTCCTGAAGGGTCAAAAGTGTATGACAGACAACAGTGGAATTATAGTGTACCGCGAACACATGCAGAGGTCTCAGCGTTCAAAGTAACAGGAGCGATAACGTAACGACAGAGGAGTAGCTGTACATATGCGAGTACAACAGCTAGCAACGAGCACTGCTTACGGCTTGGTCTGTCGGCGCCTTGCTTTGCGGCACCGCCAGCAGCCGCGATCGCATATCACCGCCGATTGCCTACAGTTTCACAAATCTTCGTAATCTCATTTACACCACCTTTGTTTCAATATTTCAAACGATAGTTAGTAAAAGGCAATTGAGAACATAATTGCACGGCTTTTTTTGCCAACGCTTAAAAAATCAAGCTCTTTGTTTATCGCGCACGTAAAAAAAATTGTAGCTGAAGTCCCATTATTGCCACAGCACGCAGTGTGCTTTGTGGTTAGTATTGTTGTTAACACTGTTTGGGTAAACCTTTTTATCAAATTATTTCAAATTTGTTCTTTTCTTCAATTACTAATTATATTATGGTATGACACATGGAACAAGAGAATAACAGTATAAACGCTAGCATGACAATAAATGTAAACATGGTCAAATGTAAAATTTGTATTTTAAACATGACTAAATGAAGCACGTCTTTGAGCAGGCGACTAGATTTTGGAGACAAGAAATAAAAAAAATGAAACACTATGGAAAAACCAAAAGCAGGATATATCGACTAGACTTCAATGGACGGAGTGTTAATTCACATATATTATTATGCAACCATTGCATCAGTTCACACAAACTCAACAATCAGTTTTTTAAATTCAACAACGCACAACTAAATAATACGATTGTTTTTAGTTCTACCAAAGATTTTTAGGCTGTTGGAGAACCCATTTAAGAAGATCTTTCATGAAGTTCTGGTTCACAAATATTGTCAACTGCCCTGAAAATTCAGAAAATAACAGTTACTATTGTGGTAAAAAAGAACCGTGGCTACATAACATGCACATCTAAATTAAACTCCTTAATGGTAAAATGTGAAACTATGAGCCCATTTAGATTTAAAAAGGTCGCATTGAGTTACGCTCTGATTGGCTTCTAAAAGTGCGCTTGATAATAAAAAAATTAAAATACAAGCTAAGCCAAACCAGATTGACTAAAACGTTATGTATCCAGAACTCCAATCCAACAAACTTATTAAATGCAAGTGATTGCATTGGGTGAAGGGAAATAACTGATAAAATATAAAAATTATAGTCAACAAAATAAGAAATGTGAAACAATTCTTGCGGTTAAAATACAAAATAAAAATCAGTATTCAGCAGCTCGCACCACCACAATAGACTGAGGTTTAGTTTCTTGCGCACGTTGGTTAATTGGGAAATATTCAAAAAACTCATATCCTATTTTATGAAATTTCTGTGTCCCATCGTTGGTTTGTTCAACGTTCGTGTTCACAGATGAGGCTATAATAATGGAGCGAGCTGGTCAATTAATACCCAGTTGCGGATAATACAGAATGCGCATAATCTATACAAATCGGAAGATCTATCATGTGCATCAATAAGTTGTCGCTGTTAGTAATTATTATAATGCTAAGATCCATTATCAGAAGACTATCAGAAGACAAATAAAGTGCACATGGCCAAAAACATAGACATTTTTGATTACTTTTTGATATCGTGGGCCAACCGGTGGTACAACATTACCATTACATTAGGTTTCAATTGTGCTAATGAAAACTACGACGAGTTTGAGAGTGGAAACCAACTAAAAGAGAACCAGCTACTGCAAACAGCACTATTTAACCCGAACGAGCAGTAATACAAAAGAGGAAATGTTTACCGAAGAACAATTGTTCCACTTGGTAATGTTGAAGCGCGACTACCAGCAAAGGCGACGTACTCGGTACAGAGTGCAATGTTTCTACTTTATCACAACAGCCACGATGCGACCAGGTGCCAAATTGCACAGAAACTTCAAAACAATCGCTAATCGTATCAAGTTCAAAACAGACAAACCCTGAACAAACACTTTGATATACTAACACACAACAATATTGCAGTAAAAAGTGACCGCACCGGCCACAGTTCATATGGAGTATAAATGTTTTAGAAACTATTCGAACAGCCAAAAAAATTAAAAACAAATAACTCATCTATAACAAGAGACTAATCAACAAAGACGAAGTATCTATCTGTACATTGAATGAAAGTCATCTGACAAACAAGATACATTCAAGCAAGATACCACAAGTACAATAAAGCCAATCATAAATAGGAAGAGTACACAGTAATTCTTACCACCGATATAAAGCAAACATTCAGAGAGATACAACTCAAAAAAGTAAACGGAAGTACGCGCAGACAAAGAAAAAGAAGTACAACTGGAAATCGTACCATCGACGAATAAAAGCAGTATGCCGCATTGGCTGCACATCAACCACAAACAGGATACGAATGTTTAATAAATACGTAGGACAGCAGCAAGTAAACGAATACGAATGCAACGGAGAACGGCAGAAAGATCACACATGTGCAATGGAAACGGGCGTGTCTAACGATATGCTCTTGCCCATCTTTGCGGCGCCGGGCCACTTTTGCACGAGTGGCACTCGTTCGTAATGATGGTGGTGGTTGCCAGCAGTAGCAGCAGCAGTGGACGTGCGATTTGCAGAGAGCGCATTGTTGGCGGCGACAGCTGCGTCTACGGCACCGCTCGGCACTTTCTGTGCATGATGGTAGTACGGATAGGGCTGTGGTGAAGTCCGTGACAGCAGCTGCCGCATGCGACCAGCGTCACTATTGTTATTGCTTAGCGGCGCGTTCGCAAGCGCAGTGTCACACGTCAGTTCAGACGTGACGAATGGATTCGAATGAGCAGCAGCGGCCGTTGCACTCGAGTAGTCGAACGCAGCACCTGGTTGCGACGCACGCGGGTGACCCATCAGCGAATAACTCAGTCGCAGCGAGCTCGCTGAATGCGCCGAACAAATCGAGCGACGGTCGGCGTCAAAGTCTTCCAGATTGGTTCGAAACGCTTGAACCACACGCAGCTGCAAGCAGAACCATTTGAACCGACCAAACCAACACCTCGCAGGTTGCAAATAACAACTCAACCCGTTAAAAAGATAACAGCAAGATCCTTTAGATTGGTTAAATGAAGCTCATCAGCACGGGCAAATGCTTTTTCTCACGGCCCACAAAGAACGGTAGTCGGAAGTACTTCATCTCTGTTGGTTTTGATAAAGAAAGAAAATACAAAACGTTTATACTGACTAAGGTTGTTTTCATGTTTAAAAGCTGGGAACTGATGAAAAATACTTTCTGAAGCTTATTTATTGCAGAAAAACTACAAAGACATTATTTTCTTTGGAGCAGATGTGTTGGTCTTCCAACTCTAATCTACCAACATTCTGCAATAAATAAACTTTATAGAACTTTTTTTTTGTTTTCACGGACTCGCAGCTTTTCAAACAAAAAAAAACGTAGCATTGTTGACGTTGTTGTTTCGGCTTCCATCCAAGCCCACATACTTAACCTGACGGCCAGACAACTTTTACAGTAGTTCAAAACCGTTTAAGATCTATATTTCACAACACAGTAATCCGTGAACCGTGAGTGAGTGGCAAAAGCATTTGCAGTGCAACTACTGCCGCGTTCCAGTCATATTGGGTGGCTTGCTTTCGAATAATCGCTTTTTTAGCATAACCGTACAATCAACAGTTTGCTGTACCACGAAACGACTAGCAACTACTGATCAGAGACGTTCCGCAGACCGCAGTACAGCCATTACAGGGTATGCTTTAAATCAAGCGATTATCACAGACATGCTGGAACAGCAAGCTGATGGTGATTCGACAAAACAACGTCATGCTATTTGTGGCAGAACTTGCACCAGGAAGGCTTTTACGCAATAAAGTAATCAAGTGCACAGTGTGTTTACCGCATTGTTGCCTGGCTTAGTGGTCACGCAACAGCGCAAAAGAACATCATCACAATCAGCTAAATTGTTTACGTGATAATAATGATAAACTGACAAACGCTTTTTCAAGTTCATAAAAACTTCAACAAGCTTGATCGATCTCGTTTAATAAAATGAAAGTTTTCCAGAAGTTCTGCCAGTAAATAGCATGGACATAATCTCCATCGACAGTAAACGAGCTGCAGCCCGTGTCACGAATGATACAAACGCTAGATCGGCAGCAGTCGCAGCAAAACTAAACGCTGATGAAATTCCACGTTTTCCCATTGATCGTTTTTAAAACATGTCGCCCCACAAGAAAAGAGACAATACATTGTAGTTGTTTCTCACGCTTCAATGTTTCATTGAAACAATGTGTGCATGGTACGCCAATTTTGAGTCTCAATTCTCCCTACAATAGCAGAAGTGCACCGCGGCTTAGCTCAACGCTTTTGTAGCACTCATTATTATGATCTGTATCTGGTGTGAAAAAGTTTGACCACAAGTAATAAACAAGAAGTGTTTATTGTTACGGTGTCATAATTATGGCGTTAGCTTTTCAATACCAGTAACTCACGTGATACTGATGTTCAACAGTTTAAAAAAACGTTTCTTGAAGTATTCTACAAAGCAAAAAGCGTATCTGATATATCTATCTGATACTAATATCACTTTTCACTACTGATACTAAGTGGGGGGGGGCGTGAAAGAGGTGAATCTACGTCTATATAACGGTAATACTTTGCAAATCGGATCAGCCGCCTGAAAGACTACTCCCAAAAATGTGCGCACCAAGCATCACACGTTGATAGGTCCACTGGCTAATACAGTCTGACTGTTTACCAGGAACCAACTAATAAAAAATGTGTGCAAATCACCAGAGAAACAACCACCACAGACAGACAGACACACACACACACACACACACGTGAAAAGAAACATGTTACTGAAATCCACCAAACAAAAAAGAGTCGACCTCAAACAACAGACAGACAAAACTTGTACACAACACAAGCTTTCAGGGTTGTTGTGAGAAAGCAAACAACAACAAAAAACAACTGAACACTGACAAAATACCAAAAACAACACAATACAAAAGTGTACGAACAGTCAAAACGCTGAAGAAGTTGAAACGTCAGATCAAGAGGCTACCACGTGGTAGTCGTTTGCATTAGTGAACACTCAGTGGTGGCAGAAGTTAAGAATATTATTGCAAGATATTCACCGACACAACTGAAGAGCAAAACAAAATCACAAACAACTCCACAAAAATAACTGGACAAAAAACAAAGAGAACTAATAAAATTGTCAGTAGAAAATGCAAAACATGCACGCTAGCTAAAAAGCAATATTTCTACTAATAGTCATCCGAACTGCAAAAGCAGAACAAGGCATTTTGTGATCAATACAAATCCAGCAGTACTATCGGTACAGCAAAACCTTACAAACCATTTAGTACAGTATTAAAAATATTGCAGTGCATTTGCAAAACTGGTTCACTAAAACAATAAACATCACTGGTTTAAAACTATGAAGAAGCCAAACACATACAATAGTTTTGTGAAACTGATTAAGAATTGGGATAACGTCATCAACGAAGAAACATTGTTCATACTTTTGAACAAAGGTATTAACAACCAAATTTAAACACTGAAAAGTTTCATATCGTTGATGTTAGGTGTAGATCAAAGATACAAATTACGTAAACCTGCTTTGGTACACAAACTCAACACGTGATAAAGAACATGAACATGTTTCTTCTGTATTCACCAATTCACCACCAAAAATTCACCAACACTGGAAAACGGTGTTTTTCGCTGCCAACGAAAAACGCCTGAAATTTCTTTGACTTACTCAGTTTTGTTAAAGTTAACCAAAACCAACGCATTCCGCCGATCGGCTAGTGATTGGCCGATCAAGCGGGCACTAATTAAAAATAATTCGAATAAAGCTCGTGACGGTCAAGTAAAAAATTTGAAAAAACACCAGTTACTTCAGACCAGATTTTAAGCTACTTTTTTGTTGTACACAAAACTTAATGAAGCAGGTCGACGTCTTCTGCCGCTAGACTATGTTGCAACAGAAATACTGGTGAAAAAACACAATGTCTGACAGTGCGTCGAGTTTGGTAATTAATATGTTGTTGGTAACCTCCTATTTTATAATACATTCTTAGAAACAATAAACTTTCTGTCGTACTACAGAATATCTTTGGTCAGTGAAACTAAGGACTAAGATGAAACAACGAATCAACAATAATCCAACCAATAATAACAAATGACAGACTCAAGAGTGCGTTTCGATTTTTCAGAGCTGCAAACGCACGACGTGTGGGTTAGTCTTTTTCAGTGCAACCACCACACGCCCAAAACATAGTTCTTTTTGCTTGATAAATTTTGACTTGTGACTGAAGCCACTATTACCGGGCAAAACCTAGCCAATCATTTTTTGAACATTGTCGTTTGATCAGCCGAGGGCATCGTTTCCATGATATCGGTTTATGAGCGGTTCATCTAGGCACAATCATGCGATTTGTTTGGATATGTGTCAATCACCACATCACACAATATTAATGCCAGTCCTGACTGCAGATCGAAGTCCACAAATCTCAATGTGCCTTTTTCATCATAAGAATTTTAACTCGTTTCCTTGTGTATCTTTTTTGAAAAGTAATGGCAAGTAAAATGATACGCAAAGCGACAGGAAACAACCCAAGCAACCAAGCACAGTTCGAAAACTTCTGTTAACTGAAACGGTCTTGTGGAAATAACGTTTTGAACGCAAACGAATCTATTCCATAAATATCTAAAAAAACAGTTTGCTTGATAAGTACGAACGCCATGGTTCTAACAAAATGCCTTGCTTGCCCAAAGATTTCAGCCAGCAGAAAATAAGTTTTAGCTGAAAGTGCTAAAGCTAAAAAATTGGGTAACATATTTCTTGACGGTATCAGGGAATGGGTGACAATGTGTCATTTATCGTTAAAACAGTTACCCTAAAATGGAATAACTTGCATGACAACAGACGAGTTGTGCCGAGCAACGTAGCATGCAACTAACTGCCAAACATTTTGATCATTATGTAAACGGTTTTAAGGTCCGTCCAACCAAACAAGTCATGTTTTTATGGGAGAAGGGCAAGTATGAATTTTCAATTGCAATGCTGTTGCACAGTGAATTCAAATTTGGCGCCACAAAATATGACATGTTTCGTTGGACGGACCATACGACAATATGACATGCGCATGCACGACTGCATCAACTATCTAACAAAAAAAACAACCACATTAAGAAAAAACTACAAGGACCCACTTGCGCTGAACTAGCGATGTCATCGCTATGTCTGGTGAAACTTGTGTCTGGTTAAGACATTTGATGCACGTGTTCTTTTGCAAAACTACAATTGAAACAACCGAATGCCAAAACCCGACCGTTGTACAGCACTGTCCACATCATTGATTGTTAAGACAGTCATCGAAAGTTTGGCACACGGTGAAGTCTTGCTTTTCGATGTTCGAAAAAATAGTTGAACGTGCAAAGCTGCTGGTGCTGAGCTAATTAACGCGTGCACTAAGCCTCATGTGTGTGCCAGTGAAAAAAAACAAGTGTAACTGATTCACTGAATTCGGTGCTTGTGAAACAGAACACTAACATCTTGTTGCCTGTTCTCACAGTACCAAGTTCTCATTACAGTGACAGTGCATGAATAAACATGAAAAACTTAAAAAACACTAAAAATATGTGCACACATGTATGGGCCCACTACATAGATATAAACTTGAATGTATTGCAAAACATCGTATTTGTGAAGCGTGTGATTTCAGTGTGCACGTGAGGACGACATGTGATAAAACAGACAATGGCTGAAAATTGATAACTGAAAATTCTGGCGATGAAAGTTCGAAGGTTAAGGTTGTTTTGCTGACACGAGTAGCGAGCTACACGACAAGAAAGTCTGAAATGCGTGAAATCGTGAAATTTAACAAACGTGATGTGCATGAGGGGCAGTACAGTGATGCAATAGACAACAGCGATAAAGAAGAAGCAAATACTACTGGTTTATATACAGGGTGTTGCAAAAAAAACTGAAATGTTTAAGGTTTTTATTTGAATTTTGAGAGACTTACGAATTTTAGGAAATGTTTTCATTCGAAAATTAAACAGGGTTGAAACACAGCAACGGTTTGAAGTCTAAGTTCAAAATCGTTCGCTTCAGTTTTTGTGGAGTTCGTTGACGTTCATTGTGGATCATGTGCAAGTTTTTCAGTTTTGCTTGCGCTTTCGAATTCAATAAAAGTGTCACAGTTGCAGGATATTTTTTCTGGCTTTGTTTCTTTCAGGCTGAACAATTGTTTTGAAGAAACGTCCCTAATTGGAAATGAGAATCGAAAAGCTTATGAGAAAACTGAAAACTTTTTTTTTCACGGCGTCTCAGTCACTTCAAAAATTTTTAGCATTTTACATACCCAAAAAAGTAGCAAAACAATTGAGAGCAATCGAAAATTGCTTCCAAAAGTTTTTGTAGAATAAATGCAGCACTTTTTTGCACCAGTAAGATCTATGGTTAGCTTTAGACAAGGAAAGAAGCATGAATTTATCCGTTTTTTCACCCTTGAGTTGAAAATGTTGCCATGTATCTAACTTTCGAAGTTTTCAAACAAAATTTAACACAGTCAATGGCAAGCATGTTTCAAGCTGTGTTCCAAATTTCATGCCAAAATATGGACCGAACTTCGAGAACGAGTCCTTTTGCCCATTGTAGTTTTTTTGCAACACCCTGTATTTCTTAAGGTCTCAAAACTACTTGGACATCTGAAAGGAATTGAACTTTGAATCTAGATGAACGAAAAATTTTGACTTGATGTGATCTTCAAACTTGGAATATGTGAAAAGACCACCCACAATTATCCGATGAGAAAACACAAATGAGAATTGGGAAACAGACCCACTTGAACGCATCGTCTTATGTACGGAAGTCAAGCACGGCAGACAGTGGTTTTCTAATAAAAGAAAAGCCCACTCTAATGCAGTTTACAGCACAGTGGCAACACTCGGAGATCGGAAAACACGGCGGATAACTAGAGTGGTTTGCTGATGAACTGCACCTGATTGTGTACTACTACAATAACACTAACAATCGGTTGTGCTCCTAGTGAACATAAAATGTAATGTAACACACATGAACAACTAGAAGAAACTCTGCAAATAAAACAAACGATCACTTTTGTTATGAATAGTGCTGAGCAAGTTTACAGCAAAAGTAAAACTGCATTAAACATGAAACTGCGAGAATGTGAGAATGTACTGCGAAACAGACATATGAGAACGGCGGGAGGACATACCTGCGTCTGCAGTCGAGTGAGCCCACGAATCCAGAGGATTTGCCCGGAGCGGCCCGCCTCCCTGCCCTCTTCGCCAGGGCTGATTGGCTCGAAGGTCGTGTCGGCCACTGGAGACGAGCCGACCGTGATGTTCTTGGGCAGGCGCTTCGATGGAATGGACGTGACCACCTGTGCATGCGCACTTGCTCATCGCTTGAAACAAAGCAACCACACTAATGAAACACAGTCGCACGCATGAAGGCGCACAAAAATACAGCAATGTTGCACAGTCACAAGGCACACACGGTGCAGTGTGCTCTCGCGTATGTGTGTTTCCGACTGTGCAAGCTCACTGTGCCCTGAACGGGCTGCACTGTCTTCACAATAGCACTGTACCTGTCCCCAGAGGAGATCACCGAGTCCGAAGAAGATGCACCACAGCCACTGGTCGAACGTCAGTCCTGCGGTGCTGAACGCTCTGCCGCCAAACTCGATGATGATCACTTGCAGCGCCATGGTGCCGAACCAGATCACGTAATAGATCGGATTCGTGAAGACGCCCTACAATACGCATTCCATGTCAACGCATTCACAGACAGCATCACGCAGTGACTCATTTCACGATGCCTTTGAGCTGCATGGATGCTTCTACATGTTTTCAATACCTGAACGTTCGGGCGGATCACAAAAAATCATCAAAATTGACGAAATAACCGAAAAAACTCGATTTCAAACGATATGAAAAGACACGCGAGCGCACACCTTGAAGACATTCCTTTCGCCGTGTATCTTGCGTGCATTGATCTCATTGAACAGCGTCATCATGACGAACGCATTGAAGACAATCGTGAAATGCACGGACGGCGGCGCGTGCAACGCTGCGTACCGCCCGCTGTCAATGTCGAACACCTTCTCGCCTGCAAACGTAAAGCACCAACACTTTATGTTGCACAATTTATGTCGGCGGAATGCACATATTTGCACTGTGTGCAGGCGTTTCAAAAAAGCAGTGACCGGCAAAGATGAGCACGAAGATGACGATCAGCTGGTAGATGGCATGTCCAATGATGTTCTTGGCCATGGTGCGTGAGACGAGCGGCTTCGTGCGTCCGTACGGCTTGCGCTTCAGCAAGTCCTCGGTGGGCATCTCGGTGGCCAGCGCCAACGACGCCAACGTGTCCATGATCAAATTCACCCAGAGCATTTGCACTGCCTGCCACAACACAAACACACGTTCACACTAAATGCACTCATAAAAAGAGGACGCAACGCATTCGCAATGGTAAAGTGCGTTTGGTTCGGTGTTCAGGCGAACCCACGGAATTACAAAACCATGGTGTGGATGCACGCAAATGGGGAAACGCAGTTTGATTGTGTCAAGGGAACGTCCCAGTGGACCGACAGACCTTTAGCGGTGAGTCCTCGATGGCGCACGCGCCAACGAACGCGACAATCACGGCGACCACGTTCACGGTCAACTGAAACTGCAGGAACTTTGCGATGCTGTCGTAGACGTTGCGGCCCCACATGACCGCCTTGACGATCGACGTGAAATTGTCGTCGGTTAGAATGATGTCGGAGGCCTCCTTGGCGACATCCGTGCCAGCGATGCCCATTGCAAAGCCGACGTCTGCCTTCTTCAATGCTGGACCGTCGTTCGTGCCGTCGCCAGTCACCGCCACCACTTCCCTGCATTCAAAACAAGTTGTTCGAACGTGTCTCGCAACGAAATGACCTCATTTGCGTGAGCAACGCCCGTTTGTCACGCACATGCACCAGACTGTCCGTTTGGCTCACTGCTTCATTCACTGTTTCACTCGAAAGCATCAGCGAAACTGAAAGCCGGCCGTGCTGCGTTGCACGACCAGCAGATGGCGTTTCTTCGGTCGGACACGTTCGATATATACATATGCGATCGCCTTGGCACACACAGTCAGTCAGAACGCAACAAGCTCGGCATGCAACACCAACCAACCAACCAACCAACCAACCAACCAACCAACCAACCAACCGGTTTGCATCGCGTTTGCTGTCGATGATGCCTTTGACCAGCGTGTACTTGTCAGTCGGCTGCGCACGTGCCAAAACCCTGAGATTCGGCCAGATTGCATCGAGCAGCTCCTGTTTCACGTTGCCGTTTGCATCGCGCACCCTGAAACCCAGTAAAAGCTACTATTCACTAGTGCTCTGCTGAAAGCATCAGTTCAGCTCAATGAAACTGCCGAAGGAACCTGGTGTTGAAGTCACGACCCTCCATGATGAGATAATTATCATTCGGTTTTATGATGCCACAGGACATGGCAATCGAGCGTGCCGTGTTGATGTTGTCGCCGGTGACCATTCGCACCTGCAACGTCACTACTCCATTGCAACACAATCGTCCATCGAACTGCGTCAACTGCAATTGTGTTCAGTGAGTGCGCACGTACCGTGATTCCGGACCGTTGGCATTTTCGGATGGCCTCCGGCACCTCCGGACGCACGGGGTCCTGGATGCCGGTGATTGCGATGGCAGTCATGTCGTTGATGACGGCAGCCTCGTCGTCCCAGTCGACGCCCTCGTCAGGCAGCACAGCCTCGTGCGGCTGCGGCTTTGCAGGCACGTAGTCTCTGCAGCACAATGCACAACGCACATGGACACACGGACAAGCGACGCATGCACCAAGCCAATCAAGCCAGCACACCACAGACGCACTTGTAGGCAAGACAAATGGTACGCAGACCGTCGCACGCCATCGGCTCGATCACTTCCTTGATCATCTTGTCAAGGTCGCTCTTTCGGAACGGCACCACCTGCCCGCCAGGACCCAAAATGAATTTGCACCTGAACGTCACAGCACGTTTCTTTGCTCAATATCATCGACCGACTGTTGACGGCAATCAAAACAGTACTGACTTTTTCAAAATAATTTCGGAAGCCCCTTTTGAGAACACACGATAGCCGCCGCTTCTTCTGATCACGGTCGACATCGACTTGCGCACCGAGTTGAATGTGTACACCTGCGAACAAACGAGACACACGGTGTGCTGCGAACCAGGCCAGTGCTCACTCGGTGCACGCCTACCTTGAACAACGACTCCTCCGGGTGTCGCTTGCGAAACTCCTCGTAGCTCTGTCCCAACGCGAGCACAAAGCCGAGCAGCGCGCACTCGGTTTTGTTGCCAATCTGCGCCACCTGTTCGCCCGGTTTCGTCGGCAGCGTGCACTGCGACGTGTAGCTGCTGTTCACCGCAATGCCCTCCACCATGAGCTCGCGCGAGCCCTGGTCGAGCTCCTCGTACTTTGGCATCTCCTTGTGATGCACGCCTGACAGCAGTTGTCAGCAGGTTTCTAGGTTCTGCCACTGAATGCGTTGCAGGCATAAGGAAACCAGTTTCAATCCTTAAGCGGCAATTCCTTAGTAAGCCGGCCCTGTTTAGGGGTCTCATCGGATCACTTTACCAATTTTGAATTCCCGCGTCATGCATGCAACTGCATTGCGTCTCGAGGCCAAAATAAAAGATACTACTCATTGGGTGATTAGTTTGCCGCTCAAGGTTTTCCGTGAGATCAACGGGTTTATTACCGTTGACGTAGCTCTGCACGACGGTCATTCGGTTGGTGGTGAGTGTGCCGGTTTTGTCCGAGCAAATGCTCGTTGCGTTGCCCATGGTTTCGCACGCATCCAGATGACGCACCAGATTGTTGTCGTACATCATCTGCAATGGTGCCATCATTAGCATTCACGAACACCATGGCGACCGCACAGCCAGCTGTGACCTTTTTGACGGAGTACGCAAGGCTGAGCGTGACGGCCAGCGGCAGTCCCTCGGGCACGGCCACCACCAGCACCGTGACACCGATGATGAAGAACTTCACCAGGTACTGCACGTCCGAGAAACGCATCGGCTCGCCCTTGACCGCGTATTGCGAAATGCAGAAGCGAATGATCAAGATCAACACGGTGATCGTGGCGACGAACGAACCTGAAACGGCAAGACGTGCACGCCAACGCCAGCAACAAGCCACGCCCTTATGCAAAGCCCACTTTACAGTTTCTTTCAAATCGTTCGGACACGAATAAAATCCATGCGGTCAAATCAATGAGACATCTGATTTTTAAGGTATGTCAATGAAAACACGCATGTAACGTGGTGGTTCTTTATTCAACTGACTTAGAAAGCCAAACAAGAAAAGAAACAAAAAAAAAAGGGGCCCCCCAACTCACGCATTCCTCCTTGAAAACAAGTTTGATCTATTCGAAAAAAACCAGGAAGCATGTCTTAAACGGGATTCGACAACCTCCGTATCCGATTTGTATGGCGAGTCTGGTGAGTTTTGCCTGCAGCACGGATCGCTCCTTTTTGTCCTCCACGACGGCCGGTTGTTCGTCGGCAGCATCAGCAGCGGCTTTGTCATCGATCACCTGCACGTCGTTGGTGATGATCGCCTCTGCCTGCGCACCGGCTGCCTCTGCAAAATAGACACTTTTTTATGATGACATCGACATCCAATGCCACCGGCAAAGCCTCTTCAATGGTTAAAAAATAGTCCCAAGTAAAAAACACCACAAAAAATATGTTCAGAAACACTGCACTTCAATCAACGGACGTGAAAAACGGTGTGAGAACCATACAGTAAAGCGAAGAAGGGTTTCATTAGTTTTCAATATTACGTTGCGGCCGCAAAAACAGCGTGCATTAGAAGCGAAATGTTTGTGTTCGAAATTAAATGTTGAATGAATGCATGCTTTGAATTTATGCGTTCATAACATTTTTGGCAAGGTTGAAATTGAAATCAAGCATATCAGAAAAATCAGAAAATCAGAAAAATGTGTAAAAAACTGAAACACGATGAGTCTGTCCAGATGAAACGCACGTTTTCAATGCAAACCATTGACAGAACTAGAGCAGATATAACTCATAGTCATCGCCGCTATTTTTAGCTAAAGGGCTGAAAGGCTCAACTGAAACACAGGCTAACATGCAACAATAGAAAAACTAAAAAAGTAGCACCAGCACGCCTTTCAGGCAAAAAAGTTGGCAAAGTAAAAGGCACACCGAAAACTGATGATTGCGCGTCACGTGCAAAAGCAGTGAAAATGTGATGGTGTCACGTGAACTTACTGCCTTTCTCGAGCAGTGACTCGGTGGCGTCCGGTGGACCGTCGGCTGAAAAATGCAATACAACAAACGTCTAAAGTAGCAAACAACATCTGCAGCATCAGTGAAACCATCAACTGTGCAATCGGCCAGCACGCTTCTGTTGACTGCACTGTCATACTGCGCCGTCCCGTCCTGATGCACACGCATGCGACGGTGTCGTGTGTACTGTGGTGCAGCAGTTTACGGCAATCTGCACATTCGCGGTAAAGTGCTGCGTTGCTGCGCAAGCCGCACCACGGCACCCCACACGACCGCATCGCTAACAAGCGATCCATCGGTTCGCTTATTATTGAGAACCAACAAGTTTTTGTAAAGGCTGCTTGCGAAAATGCTGCAAAACGAAACGTCTGCTGCCGCTGAGCTGGTGCCGTTTGAAACAAACGCAACACAAACGCGGGCGGCAAAGGCCATTGGTGGCGGCTGTGTGCACGCTGCACGATCGACCACAAAAAATACTGGCTGGCTCGCAGAAAAATCAGATTTCTATTTCTATCTTTTATTTGGGTTCCGAGACTCAATGCGCGCATAGATTGGTAAACAATTTCATGCTTGACAACGGAATTCAAAATTTGTAAAGTAATCCGAGTCACCTAAATAGGGCTGGGTCACTTAAAGCTAGGCTATTTTGAATGGTCACAAAAAGATGCAACCATTTCCTTTCTACATTTGCAAAGGCATTGAGTCGCAGAAACCAAAAAAACAGATAATAGGTGCGATTTCATTTCATACAAGACGCAGTTTAAGATGAGCGGCGAAACACGACAGGACAATGTTCAACTGAAAAAAACTGATCAAAATTTGAGAGCAAATCAAAAGCTGAGATTGCGCTGATCAAAATTAGCATGCGTTTCTGGGCTGGGCGGCGCCATTTTTTACGTTGAGAAATGCGACAGAGCCATTCGACAGAGCAGATTCGACGCAAAACCACCGTGAACAAATATTGCGCCTCCTGTGCCCGAAGAAACCGGTTGGTTGTTGTGGAACTCACCAGTTTCAGGTGTCAAGCGCTTTTATTCTTTCCCATTCAACCCAACTTTACCGTGCGGATGGAGCTGACGAACAAGCAAACACGATGCAAAAACACAAAAACCATAAAAGAGTCCCAAACAGCGCTTTTGATGCGCACTGAACTTACCGGAACCCTTGCTCTTGCGACGCTGCTTTCGTTCTGAAAAAAGGATACGAAAACTGAGTAAAATAGTGGCGGCCAACAACAACCGTGCTGAAGCACAACAACTCGCAACCGAGATTTGTGCAGTGCTTCTGCGGTCACTTGCTGCGATACACAAATCTTGGTTGCTGTTTGTGGATGCAGTTTCAAAAATCATACTGCTCTATTATCTATAAACTGCCACTGTGTTGGTTCATTCAACTCGCGACCACCAACATAAACTGGATAGAAAATTTGACGACAATCCAACTATCCAACGGTTTGCCTCAATGTTGCGGATAAAACAACGTAAGTGAAATGGAAATTATTTGGCTTCGCAAGACAGTTGCTGGATTTGAAATATCCACATTCCACGTTGGCAAACCGAAGAGACAGTTATTATTTAGCCATATTTTTTAGCTAAATACACTGCAACCGTAACTACTCCTAAATGAGCCAACTATTACTATTTTGTGCCCAACTATCGGCCTATTCTCAAATAAAACGCTAGCATTCCAACTCATAAAATAGCAGAACTCATAATCAAACGAACAAATATTCAACTGCTAAACACAACACAAAACAGTTCCAAAATGTTCAGTCGCTTGGAGCAAATCAGAACGATCTTCCAACCAATACCGGTACAGTACGGCAGACGCCTTACAATTTCCACCTTAATGGGTCTTGACAAAAACCTCAGTTTCAACTGTTCCTTCCTCACTTTCCAATAATTCAAAAATTTCAACGATAAAAAAGTTACTTAATAAAAAGTAATAATTACGTCACAAGACCCACCATAATGGAATTA